>APFE030821015.1:7403-20584 GCA_000404065.3 Pinus taeda | reverse complement strand
GGACAAGTACTTTGAATGCAAAGAAATTAGTGAAGACCATAGGGTCAAGTTTGCAGCGACAAAGCTGAAGGGACACGCAACCCTGTGGTGGGACAGTGTTTAGAATGAGAGAAAGAGGTTGAACAAGCCTCCAATAAAGACTTGGGCAAGGATGGTAGCTAAATTGAAGGGCAGATTTCTGCCAAGAGATTACCAAATTGCGTTACATAGGCAAGTTCAGAACTTGAGACAGAGAGGTCTGACGGTGAAAGAATATACGGAGGAATTTTAGCGAGTAAACTTGCGGGCAGGATATACAGAGGATACAGTAGAGAGGACAGCCAGATATGTAAATGGGCTGAGGATGGAGATTTTAGATGAAATAAGTATTTTGTCTCCCAACAATACGGAGGAGGCATATCAGAGTGCAGTTAAAGCAGAGGAAAAGCTTAACTGAAGACAGAATGCCCGGAGAGGACGAGGGTCTAACAAAGGAAGAGGCCAGTTGTATGGCAGGGGTCGAACTGCCAGCAACAGCGAGGAAGCCAACAGTTCAGGGACTTCGGGAACAACAGAAAAAGGAGATGGAATGAGGGGTGGCAGATCGTTTCAGCGCCGTAGAGGAAATGGCCGTGGAAGGGGAACTGGATACCAGTGCTACAGATGCCACAAGTGGGGGCACCGCTCTTTTGAGTGCCCAGAAACAGATTCAACTGGACAACGAGGCGCATATGTGGCGCAGCCAGAGGAAGCAGCAGCACCTCCTCAAGAGGCAGAAAATGCCCCAGAAACAGGAGAAGCTTTAGTGCTGCATACGGTGTTGGCGAAGCCAGTTGATGAGAGTATTGAACAGACACAATGGAAAGCTCTGTTCAGAACAGTTTGTAAATTGCAAGGTAAGTGTTGTAAAATGATAATTGACAGCGGAAGTACTAACAATTTGGTGTCAGTCGAGATGGTGGAGAAGTCAGGACTGAAGCGTCTGAAAGGACACCAGTTGCTGGTGGATGAGCAGAGTGAAGTGGAATTTCAGATAGGATGTTACAAGGACAAAATTATCTGCGACATTATGCCAATGGACGTGTGCCACATCTTATTGGGCAGACCTTGGCAATATGACAGAAAAGTGACACATGATGGGGTATTGAATTGTTATAAGTTCGAAAAAGACAGGGTTAAGCATACCCTTGTGCCAATTAGAGAGGAGAAAGAGGCAGCTGAAGGAAATGAACCAAAGGCGTTGCTTATGAATGGAAAACAATTTTTGAAGCAGGTTGAAAACAGTGAGATGAATTATGCTGTAGTTAGAAAGATAAGGACAGTTTTGTTACACACAGAAATCACAGATTTTGTTATGCTTCTTAACCTGCAAATGATACCCAAATACAGAATATGCGAAGAAAAGAGACCGAGAACATAGAATATGCGAAGAAAAGATATCCAGAACACATAATAGCGATGACTTTATTATTTCAGAGAGTAATATTCACTTGCCTCTTCGAGGGGGCAACCTCCAATAGAGCAGAGCTCGATTACAAAGATAAGACATGATGCTCCTCGCAGGGAGTTACTATCCTATATATATGACTCCTACAAGTAATACCATGGGTCAATACCGCTTATTACTAATACCGTCAGCCCATTTGCAACTAACTGTGGTTCCTTTATTAATTGCGGATTAACCACTTACAGTTATTAATATGGGCTTTATTGACTCTTAACTATGACGTGGTCCCATTACATAGATAAGGGGGTTAGGGTGGGACCCTAACATCATTTGAGTAAAACCTATTCCGATGTGTGGAACAGGGGATTTGTAGAAATGAAGGGAAATGAAGGGGATAAGGGGCTTTTAAATTCTTGAGAAAATTTTTGAAAGTAGGGAGGGATGTTAGGAAATAAGGGAAAGTGTAATTTAAAATATTGAGTGAGAGGAAGAGGTCCAAAAAGGCAAAACATAGGCCTAGCCTAGAAAATTGTCAAACTGTAGCAAGAAACTAGGGTTTGTGGGAAAATGAGGAATTTGAGGGATATCAGTAATGGGAAGTGTTTAATAAGGTACATTAAGGATAGGGGAAGGTGTATGAACATCAGGATACAAGTTTTGTTGATGATTTGACCATCCAAGAGAAATTACCTTCAAAACCCTAGGAGAGGGAAATGAGCCTTACCCAAGTAGAACTGAAGCACGAACAAGGTGTAAAATGACCCATTGGAACCTAAAATGATGGTGACAACTCTTTGAATGATGGTACACTTAGCTGAATGGTGACATGGACCAACATTTGGAAAAATTTGGAAGGAGTGAAAAGAAACCCTAGACCTAATACCTAGTGACCAAATTTTACTTGAAAACTCACTGAAATGACAAAATTTGACTTTGATACTCTAAGGCCACTTTGTAAGAGCATATTTTATCACTGGTGGAAGGTTTTAAAGACTGACACTAACACCATGTCAGAGCTCTGTTTCTATATACCAATTCATTGGGATAACATCCAAGATATGATAGAACAAGTGCACCCACTCAGGTTGGGGCTTTTCCCCATAAGCCTGCGTCCATTTGGCCAGATGCGCACGTGGGTCATTTTTCCCATCATACTTGTCTATTAGTCGCAACTTAGGCTTCCCAAATTGCGTTCTCATCATCATCCTACATTTGCACCAATCATCAAATCTTCCCTTGTGCGTACCCCACCATCTTGCGGGCGTAGCGCGTAGTACCTAGTCCAAGGCCTGGAAGCATTGATTTTCTGGTACCTCCCTTTCAAATGCCTCCAAAAAGATATCCACCTCATTCAGATCATCATAAATAGGCATATTTCTTACCTCTGACAACATACAACACAACGACCAGGTCATCATGTTGCAATTCAACGTAGTTATTTCATGTAACTGATTATGCCAACGTTCTATTTCTTCGTCGGAGTCCGAAGTGTAGGAACTCTCACGATCCCATGTAATCCTTCCATCCGCGATGGGATTCACCCAATATTGGTATTGCACTGTTATCTTATAAATACAATCTAGGTCATCATCACTCTCATAATCGCAGACAGGTTCAGTGTAGTGCGATCCTTCAGTAGGATCGAGGGGTACTACTACATGCAATGATTTCTTCTCAAAGATCGTCTTTCACTTCTTCAAATTGATTACCCCTTTCATATTAGTAGCCCAATCAATTCCCAGGAGTGCAAGATAGGGATTGCTATCAGCCACTATCTCTATTACTTCAAAGTCAGCCAATGCGCTCGCTCTCTCAATATCCACGGCCATCCCCTGCAGCCACCCCATGGGGATGATTTTATGCTGATTCTCCATCCTTAGCTGAATCATAGACCATTGCAACATAGGTCTCCCCATTTGCTCCCAAGTCTATTTTGGTAAGACATTCGCATTTGAACCCAGGTCCATGATGACCTGATTCATTTCATACTCTCCTATCTGCACGGTCAGCCTCATCTCTTGTCCCGTCTTTGTTTTATGCTTGCCAATCTTCCATACTATGCGCGACTCACCTGGTGTGGTTCCAATGCATTTATTGATGAGTTCTTGTAACCCTTTCCTTGCCTTACTATCGCGTAGTAACTTCATAAAAGTTTCCAGGAAAGTTGTGAGAATAGAGGGGTCCATCTCCTACTCAGGCTTATCCTTGTTTCCTGAGGTGGAGGCCTCAATGAAGCTCTTCTTAGCTTCCATGAAGGTTTCGCATGCACGCTCCAAATTGAACTCAACCTCCTTCACCGGAGCTTTGCGGACCCATGCACTATCTTCTGGCTGTTTCCCTTTGTCATCTACCATTGCGATTCCACTTCTGAGCACTATATTTACGTTTGGATCTTCTTCGTGCAGCTCAAACCACATCATTTGCAAGTTTTGAGTCGGCAGAGGTGGTAGTGCTCCTTTTTCACGTATCCTAGCTATCTGCGTATGAAAATCTTCCGTTTCATGATTAAACAACGTGAAAAACTTTCACAAAGAACGCATTAGATTAGTGCAATCGCGGGCATAATGTCCTGGTCCTCCACAATTGTAGCAGATCAACTGTCCTTAACCTCTGGTAGGTCCTCCTCTGCCTCAGCCTCGTCTGTGCCCTTGAAATCCTATCCATTTCATCCCTCCATTCTGGTCAAGGGGCTGTGTTTCGGCCCGAACCCTATAAGCGGGAGTTCTATCCGTCATTAATTCATAGCTCTTGCAAGTATGCTCATTATGTCCTACCAACCTACAAAAGTTTCAGAATAGCTGTTGTGGTGCTTGTACATACTTATGTAGCAAGTGACAGTTATCCATAACATGTTTTTTGGCTACCTGACAGATAGTGCACCATAATGCAGGCCCCGTACTAGGTCTTGCTTGAGCTTTTGGCCTTAAAGTCATCGGTCCTCCTCCTGCAATGTAGTTTTCAAAGACCGAGCAATGGTCTTTGTCATGACCCTGACTCTTGCATTTCAAGCAACATACCTCCTAGCGTACCTCTGGTCAGACCATCCTATCCTGCTTTAAACTTTGCATCTCAAGGCACAGATTCTTCAGCTGTGCATGGATCTGCTGAACTACTAGATTAGGATCTTACATTGGAGTCTCATGTAGTCTCATGGCAATCCCCAAGGCCTTTGCCTGAGTTGTTATCTTCTGTTACGACAACGCACTCCTCAAGTGTGGTAGTATCGAAGCCATAAACCACTCATGATGCTGTCCATCGGTCAATTTCATGTTGGCTTCGCGGATTGTGCATTTCAGCCTCTGATCTAGTTCCCAAGGCATCTTGCCTGGTTGCATCGCGACCTCTTTGATTTCCACAATTGACTGTGCCTCAGATTTAGGCCTACTAAATTATCTATTTAGTGCTGCTTGGATGTCTGCTACTCCAACATTTGGGTTATCGTTAGAGTACCTAATATACCATGTTAGTGCGTGATCTTGCAGAACACTAACCAGTGTTGCCTTCTTTATATGATCATATGTAACACCTTGAGCTTCCCATACAACCCTCACAACGAACCAGAATTGGTCAGGATCCTCATTTCCCAAGCCTTTGAATAAAGGCAGCTTCACTGTATTTTCCATATTGAACCGCAGTGGAGGTGGAGGTGGTATGGGCAAAGTTGGAGGTGAGGGTGGTGAAGTTGGAGGTGGTGTGGGTGGAGGCGGTATTCGCGGGAATCCTTGTCTTATTAACTGAATAACACTTTGTGGAGAAACCTTCACTATTCCTTCTTCGTCACTTTGTGGAGGTGAAATCAAAGGGCTATACTCTAGACCCTTTTTCCCTTTGTTCACGTAAGTTTTTCCGCTTCGCGTAGTTCCAAACATCATGGTAGTTGCATAACCCATTTTTCACACAACAACATTTTAATCCAAGTATTCAAATATTTTACATACTTACCTCGCGGTCCTTTGAAAAAGTGTCACTCCGCCTCGCTATAGCTAACTGAGGTGTCGACCATGAATTCAGGCACAAATCCTCCTATGACGCGATCAAGTCAATGATCAAAAACATGGGCGATCTTATCCTCTGATGCTTCCAACCTTCACACTAGCTCCGGGGTCCACACAATAGGATCATCAAGTTTCCACCTACCCTGGCTATTTGGTAGCTTCGCGATCCACTCTTATAACTCTATAGGGAAGGAGCAGAAAAATATCTCATGGATCTTTCTATATAGGTCTCTGTCCAATCACTCTTCCTTTTTCAGTCACGAATTTATGTTGTCTTGTGCCGCGAATTTGTGGATCTTTCTATCCAACCAGTGTCCAATCTCCTTCTTAGTTGGATTCCAATGATACGACATCACACATCTCTCATGCAGATTCCAATCCCAACAACGGAACCATTTATTGGCTTGAAGGGGCTTGACCCAGGTTCACCGTTAATTAGCCAAACAAATCCCTACACTACTGGCCCTTTTGGCATCAATCCGCGGAGCGCGGGCTGAAGTCTCACCCGAAGCAGTATGAGGGGATGCTGGAACCAATTTTCTGCACCTTGAGATGGTTGTGATGTATTTTGATTTCACCTATCCTTGCCTTCGCAGGTGATCCCGCTCTAGGGCTTGTAAGACAAACCCTCTATTCTAGCTTTCCCTAACTCCGCAAAAGGATACGATCGTCCTTAGCGCAGCTCGAGCCTGCTGCTCAGGTACTTTCGCGCTGCTATGGCAGTGTGCCGTACAAATTCCCCTATTAATCTAAGTACCTTGCTTATCTTATCAAACAATTATAGTTATCCCTGCATAGACAGATATTCATATATTAGTTCAGTTATTCAATATAATTGTACTCATTAATGCACCATATAAGCATAATAAAGAAAATTCATACATAACATATCAATATGCATCAATAGAACAAAGACACAGAAATTGCAGAATATCTCTCTTTATTAATATCTTCCAAGTGATTACAAACTTTGTTCGCCCCGCGCACATAGCTGCAGGGGTCTGCGCACTCAGCCATGGACTTCTACCTTAGGCCTCTGCACACTCAGTTGCAGAGCCTTTACCTACGCTAAAACCCAAGACTTAGACTTCTTGCTCTAAAACTATGACTCTCTTACATCATCCATCATTCCATGTCTCTAAAACTACTTAGAGCTTAGCTCTTTTTATACAATCCCATGGTCCGCGGACCATGGGCTGATCTCTTACAACCGACTTTACTTTACAAAACTAAGGGCGGATTACCCTTTATGACACATAACACCTTCGTGCTCCGTGACCACAAAATGCAGAGTCTTTACAATAATAATACAAAAATTGACTTAAACATGGGCTTTTAGTCCCAAAACTTCCCATGGGGGATCCCGCTCCTAACAGAAACCCAAAGGATTCTTCCCCACATTTTTGGATGGTATCCCTGGTAAATATACCAATATAAACAATGTAGAATAGTGTACCTCACCTATAGGGATTTTATATGGTAAATTATTAGCAAGGAACTAGCATTTTTTATTTTTATTTTTAAACCAAAAAGAGTATTCATATTGTATAATTCTGCACTTGTTTTGTGGCAAATACATCATGCATTGCATAGCGTATTCATCAAAATTTCCCAATTTTTTTCTCCATTCCAATAGGAATACATGATTTTCTTGAGGAGAATATATTTAAGCAGCAAAACAGTGAATACCTTACAAAAATGCCTCAACAAAACATAAAATTTACAACACATAACACTACAAATTGATTATAAAATATTTCATGACTATGAACCTACTATTGTCCTGGAGAGGTTCATTTTAGTTTACGGAAATTAATAGTTGTCGAATTTCTTGAGATGGCTGATTCACTTAAGCCGAGAGTCAGGTTCTTGATCTAGTCTTTAAGCTCCTTAATCACCCTTCTCAAAGCATCCATGTTGTCTTCATGATGTCCTATTTTCGACTTCAATCCTTGAATAGCATCCATCTCACTAGAAATTGTGGCCCATTGATCATTATGTTTCGTTTTGATTGTTAAGAGGTCCAACTAAATAACATCTGAGCAAACTAAGTTAAAAGGACTTTGCATTTGCAACCATTTTCACTTTATGTGGTTGTCCAAAAAAAATAATATGATCCATTTTGAGGCCAAAGAAATTGCAATTTTGTAGGATAAGGGTCACAGGGAAACATAGCCTGAAACCTCCTCAACGGTGCTCAAATTACTCACTAAGAAATTGCAAGCCTTATCCAGGTTGCACTGTCCCCCATGACATACAATTGATTGGGAGATATGCCACTTGAAACCACCTAAACTACATTGTAGATGGAAATTCCAAAACCAAAGGTCACAATAGCAGAGATATTCTTTCACAATCTCACAGGTAGGATAAAAAACAATCTACCATTTGAATTCCCCTTCCAACCACATAGACTACACTATAAACGACAATCCCAAAATTGGTGGTCATAGTTGCAGAGAAATTATTTCACAATCTTGTAGGGAGGATAAAAAACATTCCACCATATGAACAATTCCCATAGCACACCGGTAGCATGTAATTTACAAATACAAAATTCACCTATGTTCCTCCTCAAAAAAATGTTCTTAGAGGGTGATTCTCCTTCTAAATTCTCACTAAAAATATCCGTTTAAAAAAAAAAATCTTATAAGGAGAAGGTCACGAGGGAGTCCCCTTCCAAGGCCCAAAAACCCTACTGTCATTAGAAACTTTCCAGTCTATCAAAGATGCCAAACTTCCACAACTCAATTTCCAAATAAGGAAGATCAAAATGCATGGCTTAGGGAGGGTGGAATCATGATAACGACGAGCCAACTTCACAACAAAGTTCCACATTAAATGGGGTCCTATACACCACAGCACTTCATAATTCCTCCCTCCTAAATCATAATAATGGAATGATGCTATTGTAACTGTAAGGTTGGGTACATTGTACTTTGAATGCCCATCACCTTGATTTCCATGGTTTGTAAAATATTGTGGCATTTAAGGGTTGGCTTGTCTACATGCATTGTTTCCTTAGGGTTGCCGTGAAGTCACTTGGCTGCCCAATTTTCCATTTTTATATTTTATTGTCTCAACCAATTTAACTATTTTATTTATTTATTTTTTATAAATGTCATCTGCCATTATGAAATTATAATAGACCTAATTATGTTAATTTTTAATTCACATATCGTCAATTTACACCTCTCATTAGTATACTTGTCTATTTCTCTATTGAAGTCTCATATGACATGGAAATATGCTTTGGGTGTGATATATTTTGCAATTATCTTGATTCTTTTCATGATGTTTCCTAAATATTCTTCCTTTGGGAGGGATGCTTTGACTAGATGATGTAGTATTAAGAGAGAATCTCCCTTAGTCATAAGTGTGTCCATCCAATGTTCTTTGGCTAATAAAAGTCCCTGGTAGAGACCATATATCTTTGCTCGATTACATTTCATATGACCAAGACCCCATGAGTACTTGAACATTTTTTCCTCTTTGGGGCCATAGAGTACCCCTCCCCCTCTTGCCACCCCTAGCATGGAACTAGCAAATTGCCTGAAAAAATGGAAACAATTAGCTAAGCTAACCCCTAAGGATTATATTGAGGTTCCTATTGTAGGTTGAGAAACAAAATTATATCTTGTATATTTATCTCTCAATATGTGAAAGAAACAACATGGGTTCTCATTCTAGAAGATTCACCATACCCATGTAGTAGACTTTGATGATTCATTGGAACCTCATTTTTTCCCTCTCTAGGTAAAAGGCTCATCAATGGTTAAGAGAATAATGAGTAGTTCTTCTGTTTTTTCTCCTATAAAACTCTAAGAGTTAGAACTTATCAAAGGAATCATCTTAGTCATGAATTTGGTACATGTTATTGTAATATTGCTAGTATTTGAGATAGTTAATATTGTAAAATAATAAGATATTTAGTTAAGAAATATGCAAATCTCTATCTTCTAAGAATTCAAGATTTGGTTATAGTAATAAAAAAATTAAAAAAAAATCATTACATTTGTTTCCAATAATCTACATTATATTAAGAAGTCTTCTCTTCAAACTTATGATTTCATTTAGGGTTATAGTGTCTCTATAATTATTTTTGGTACAATATTCCTTCCTCTTTTCTTTCAAATTTATGAGCCAATTTAAGATAGTGATCATAAATCCTTTATGAAAAAATGTCTTTCCAATATTCCTTCAAATGCATGCTTGCAATCAATTGATTCTATAAAATTAAGAAGAATAATAAGATGAAAAAGACAAAAATATTTATAATTAAAAATTTAAATTTTTTATGCAATCTTCTGCATAATTGTGAAAATAACTTTAAAAAAATGTTTGGCAACTATTGATTTTTGAATAATGAGTCTATACAGGCTGAGTGTATTGAAAGAGTGTGGAATGACCTGTTAAAGAGTTTTGATAACCCAACGTTTCAGACTACAAAGTGAGTCCATCATCAAGGGAACGCTTCTTATCTTGAGAAGATATCATATAAAAGAGCTAATGATTTGTATGTGTCTAGGTGAATAATCTTTTTGTAAAGCTTAGTCGACTTAATATTAATATGTCAATTTTGTTAATTAATTTACATTGTAAACATGTGTAGTTATTATTAATAATGATTTTTTTTTTTTTTTTTTAATCATAAAAAATATGTTATAATAATTAGGATTAATTCTTAATTTATGAATTTATTATTATTATTATTTTTACTTTAATAAATGTACTTAATTTTAATTATCCTACAAAGTATGTTGTTAAAGATGAAATAAGAAGAAGTCCACATGGGGTAGCTTAAGCGGCAAGGGCCGTGGAAATGAAGTCTCACCGAACCGGAAGTCTTGGGTTCAAATCTTGGGCTACCCTTCCCCCGTAGAGGGGTACATAATGGGCATGTAAATCAGAGAGTCCTGCCTCAGCTTAAAAAAAAAAGATGAAATAAGAAGATTTTAACTACCATCAACAAATTCAAAGATCAATAGAGAAATGAAGAAAATAATAAAATATTGCTAAGGACACTAAATTTGGTTATAATAACATTCTCCTCATTTACAAAATCTCCATGGAACTGAAAACATGTTCATCGTTTAGTGTATATGGTTTGAGTATCCTTTAGCTATTACTTCTTGTTACATAACCATTACAATATAATAGGTTGTTAGAAAATCCTAGAGATATTACAAAATTTATCGTAACCATTACAATATAATTGGTTGCATCATAACCATTACAATATAATAAGTTGTTACAAAATCCTAGAGACATTAAAAAATTGTTTTGACGTTGGTTTCTCCCTCCTTTCAATGTCTACCTAATGGAAGGCCACTTATATTTATGTTAGATTACAACAAGAAAAAAATCAATGATGAAGTGTCTCAAGTGGAAAGTATATGGAAAATAAAAGGTGAAAAACAATGTGTATATGGAAAATATTTTTTCACATAGATAATGTATAAAGGTAAATATATGAAGATGAAAGGTGGAAATTAACTTTATCTAAAAAGATGGAAAGATAAACCATTGTAATAAAGTAGTTGAATTCAATGATATTCAAAAGTTCATGGGGACGTAAGATAAAGATAAATTAGTGTAGCATGGGGAGGTAAGATAAATTAGTGTAGCATTGAGATCAATTGGTTTTAAAAAGAGAAAGAAGTATATGAAAATGAAAATGAAAATGAAAATTAATTTTATCTACAAAGATGGAAAGATAAACCATTGTAATAAAGTAGTTGAGTTAAATGATATCTAAAAGTTCATGGGGATGTAGGATAAATTAGTGTAGCATTGAAGTGTGCACGTTATTTCCCATTGAAGTTTCCTTCCGTTGATTCCAAAATGGAGAAAGTTGGTTTTGAGGATAAGGAATGAGGAAATGTTGGAAACCAAGAAAATTAGATTAATGGTTGAATATAAGAGAGTGACATTGGATTGCCTTGATTCTAAAGAGGTAGAGCATGAGAATGATAGATTCTAGAATGCCTTGATTCTAAAGAGGTAGAGCATGAGAGTGATAGATTCTAGAATTTATTGATTTTTAAGGCAATGAAAGAATGCACGAAAAAAAATTATGTACATATGAGAAGTGAATGTGGGGCATTTGATGTAGAATAGGAAGTTAAGATGTGAGAGAAGGATGAGTTGCCTTGTAATTCTATGATACTCCACATTATATGTATAAATTTGTGATACTTTGTAATGAGAATGAGTAGAAAACCTTGAGAATTTTGTTGTGTATTTTTATTGTCTTGTGTGAGATTATGTTTTGGTTATTTATTTTGCTATAAGTAACTTATGTTATGAACATCTAGTTGCACAAGGAAGGAGTGAGTTCCTGTCTATGTTGTGTTATTTTTGGTACATGTTAGGAGAAAGTTGGTGATTGGAATTTTGGTAATAAAGGTACTTTAAGAGATATTTGAAGGTGGAATTATTAGTAGTTATGATAATTAGAATTACAACAATGGAAAGAACAAGATTTACAACCATTGTAAATCAAGAATTACAAGGATTGAAAAGGAAAATTGAGTTTTAAATAGGACAATGTGGTGGATAACTTAAGTCCAACTATTCAAAACAAGATCATGAAGTTGAATAAGAAACAAAGTAAGAAGACTCATGTCAAAACCAAATTAATCATTTTTTTAAAGAGTGAGAGGGGAGACAAGCTATAATTTTTTCACTATGACATAAGTACAAGACAATAAAGACTAGTGGATTGGATAAAAAAAATAGATAGGTAATTGATGTATGAGAAGATAGGAGACACAAATAATTTAAATTATGTAATCACTAGATCAAGTCATGCTACTATTTGGTTGGATTTTTATAGTGAAATAAGTTTGTTAGGGTAACACAATGTCCAAGATGAGATATAGATTTTTTCTAGTGGATTATAAATAATTTAGTTTTAGAAATATAGAAAACTCACATTAGAGGGACAAAAGTGTGTAGGGGAACATTAAGGAATTATAGATTCTTGATGTATGTGGATGAGTTGAAGTTTCAATTCAATATGACATGAAATAATGCACAATATTAGTACAATTGAGGATTCTAATAGCATGTTTGGAGGGAAGAGAAAAAGTTAGTCCAAACAGATTTCTATTAGAGGAAGAGGTGGCCAAGGTAGTAGTAATGGTTCAATATAGTGTACAAATGAGTTGTGTGAAAGCTACAAGGATTACAAGTCATATGAAAGTAGTGTTGGCATTATGTCTAATGTTTTGCCCTTGATGGCAACCTACTTGACGAAGATGTACTTGATGTGAACATTGTGATAATATGATGATTGTGGAACACATGCATATTGGTACAAATGTTATGGACAGAGAAATGGCAATTTAGGACAGATGGATGACAAAAGTGAAGTTTGAGAAAGTATACGCATTTCCTGTAAAGAAGGGTCGCGTATATACACAAGTCCCGTGAGAAAAAGTTGTATACATAATCCGAACCATGGAAATCTATGTTGGGTCCCTATAATACTAGTGATTACCCCATTACTATTGTAGTTATACCCCTTATTAATATTGTTGTGCCCCTATTATCCCCATATTGTTATTACTGTGCCCCATAGAATCCCTCTA
This sequence comes from Pinus taeda, assembly GCA_000404065.3. NCBI lineage: Eukaryota > Viridiplantae > Streptophyta > Pinopsida > Pinales > Pinaceae > Pinus > Pinus taeda. Next base: position 7,568 of record APFE030821015.1, on the reverse strand, counting down.
TTGTTATTTTTGTGGCTTTATATTATTATTGTTAGGTCGGCTAGGTTACATTGTGACTCCTTAGACTCCTAATATAGAAAGGAGGTTTTGTCATTTGAATCATCCAAGAATTGTTCATTTATGTAATGTAAAGGAGGTTTCCCCCTCGAAGAGGCTGAATTCTAA
>APFE030821012.1:0-22199 GCA_000404065.3 Pinus taeda | reverse complement strand
TTTATCCATCTCTCACTCTCTCCTTGTCCCTCTCTCTCTTCCTTCTTGGCCTTTCTTCTCCCTCTGTAACCCACCCTCCCTCCATATATCTCTCCCACTTAGTTTTATTAGCATCTATATCTCTCCATTTCTCTTTCCCTATTAACATCGTCGTTATGCTTTATCTCTATTTTACTTGTTTTCTCAAGTTTTTTACTATATTTTAGGTGATTTATAGGATTATGTCTCCATATTTCCCCCTCTGCCCCTCTCACATTATTCTGCTCTAAAACTTCTCTCTCTTTCAATATCCTTGTAATGATTTATCTCTATTTTATTTCTTGTTCCTAGGGATTTCACTATATTTTAGGTTAGTTACATCATTTCCTCTCCCTCTTCCCCCTCCCTCCTTCTCTCTTTTTTCCCAATCAAAACCTCCTTCATTTTCTCCTACATGCCCTATGGCTCTCGCTGTCTCACTGCCCCACAACCTCCTCACCAAAATCATTCCATCTCTGTCATGCCCTACCTCTCTCTCTCTCTCTTCCACCTATAATCTCACTCACTATCCATCTCTCAGTCCAAAATTCCCTTTGTGTCTACCTCTCTCCCTTCTCATCTCACTCCCTCTCTATCTCTTAGTCCCAAAATCTCTCTCTCCCTTCCCCTATTTGATCCTCTCTTTCACTTCTAACCTACCTCTCTCATCTCACTCTATCACTCTGTATCATCCCCTATGTCTCTCATTCACTTACTCTCTATATCTCATTCTCAAACTCGCTCTCTCCCTCTCCCCCAATCATTCTATCTCTCTTTCTCTCCCTTCCCCAAATATATCACAATAGCTCCCTCTTTATGAAAAATTCCCAAAAAATGCTCTTCTGATCCCTCACGCTTCTTTCCCTATTATGTCCCCTCCACTATTCACCACAACCATCTATCACTCTCATATCTTTAGCTCCCTCTCCATCCCTCTCTCTAGATATCTCACCACCACTCACCCATTATTTCTCCACTATCCTCTCTCTAGGCCTCTCTCCCTCTCCCTCTCTTTCTCTATCCCTCTCCCTCTTCCTCTTTCCATCCCATACTCTCTAGCCCACTCTCTCTCTACCCATTTACCCCAGGTCTCTCTAAATTTCTACTTTTCTCTCTTTTCTCCTCACACTTGAATTCTCTCAATCTTTCCCTCACTCACTCTATCCCTATTTCTCCCTTCATCACTCTCACACCTCCGTCTCTCCCTCTCAATTACTCAATCATTCTCTTTCTCTCTCTCGCCACACTATCTCACATACTTGTTGAGCTTCTCTTTCTCCCCATATTTCTTTCTCGTTTATCTCTTGTCTCCTTTGTCCCTCACTTACACTTTATCTCTCTCTATATACCCCTCTCTTTATCTACCCTCTCTCTCTCCCTCTCTCTCTCTCTACCCATCCCCTCCACTCTCTCCCTTATTTCCTCTCCCTCTACATCACTCTCTTCTCCCCGCAACTTCCATCCATCCCTACCTCTCTCCCTCTCTATCTCTCCCTTTCATGCAAATCAAAATTTACACTATGTTACACAAGTACAAGCCCAACCCAGTTTCTAATTCCTAAATGTATTTACAATTTAAGAAATTCTATGATTTCTATCTATCTATCTATCTATCTATCTATCTATCTATCTATATTATTATATATTATATTATATATATATTAATTTTATTAAATTTCTATGAATATCATTTTAAAGAAATAAATTATAGTAATTATAAATTAGGTAACTAATATTCTCAAACATGTATATATTTAGCTCACTTGACTGAAATCACAAAATTCTTGTTAGATTCCCATGTATCACCAACTTAGTTTAAAAGAAAATACAATTGTGACTTATCTAAATCAATATACACACCTAAATATTCCATCCAATCTTCTAATGACAACATTAAGTTTATTTCTTCCCTATATGTTGGGACTCCAATCAAAATTGTGTCATCAAAAAATTGTTTGTGAGAGATATAAGGCCTCCTCCATATAAACACATGAATTCCATATTTCTTTGTCAATTAGATACCTTAAAGGTTATCCCAAGACCCTCGAGTATTAGGACAAAAAGGAATGGAGAAATGGGATATGCTTGCCTTATTCCCATAAAATAATTGAAAGTGGAGTAGTGAGTTCTATTGAGAATGATATAAAATAATCAAGTGGTGACCAAGGAGTTGAGTCAGGTAGTCATGATTCATTGGAGAAGCCAAAAAATTTGAGTACGTGTTACAGGTATGACCATATTATATTGTGGAAATATTTTGAGATATCCACCTTAATGAGCATGCTAGATTTCCTATTTTTGTTTAAAGATTAAAAACATTTTAGAGTTACAATAATTCCATTACAAATTTGTTTGATCTATGACATATCTAGTTTTCTTTGTCAAGATGATTTCTAGAAATGGGGGCTTTAACTAATTTGTAATTACCTTAGAGATGACTTTATAGCTTATGTTACATAATGAAATCAACCTAAACCCATCTAGATCACGAGCCCTATCAAATTTGGGAGATGATGTAAGAAGAATTGTGTTCAACATAGGGAATAGAGGTCTAGTACTTTTAAATTCCTTCACTAGAGGATAGATTTCATTTCCTAAAAAATACCAACAAGCCTAAAATAAATGAGTAGTAAATTCATTAGGTTTAGTGGCCTCTTTTTGAGGAATAAAGGGTATCTCCATCATTAGTCTCATATTGTGGTACCATTTCACTAAAGAGGGGATATTTTTTGTGATATCTTGGATTGCTTGCAATCTATTAGAGTTAGTTCTTTCAAAACTAACTTCTATAAGCACATGAATTTGTCCTATAGATCCTTGTGATTTGTGATATTTTCTCCTTATTTCATCATTGAGAGAGAATATTTCTTCTGGTTCCTATGCTTCATCATGGTTTTCTGGAATGATTTTTTGGTTTTTTCCTTTTCTTTAGCAAGTTAATTCTAAACTTTTACTTCCATAGCATTTCCTCTTATTTCCTAAATTCTTCTATCTAAGTGAGGTGATATCCCTTTTGTACATCATGCTCCTTTCTTACACCTTCTACGCTTATTTGTTGTTGTATTTATTCAATTTATTTGGGTTTAAAGATATTTCCGAGCTCTTGAAGTTTCTAGTCTCTTGAGTTTCTATTGAAATTTATTTATGCATGATACTCATTATACTTTTGTTACTTCCTACCAAAATTTTTATTTACCAAGGAAGGATGGATCCCTAATCCATAGACTTTCAAAACTCAAAGGCCTATTTCCAGGTTTGACATTGAGATCCTCGTTAAGAAATAGTAGTTAACAATCAAAACATGTAAGAGGGAGGAACAAAGCCTCGGAGAAAAAAAAAAAAAATCCTTCTCTAGAAGGAGTTATGATATTAGAATCATATCAAAATGAGAAGTTATTTTATGCTTACATCCTTACCTATTGTTGTAGGTGTAGACTCCATTAGAAATATTCGTTTATGCAACGCCAAACTATCTAATTAGATTCATGAACTAATGAGAATCCAATTCTATACTCCAAATGCCTCCATTTTATTCATTAAATTATTAGACCATATTAATGTCACTTCCTACTATAAATAGTTCATCTTACCACAATGCTTTGATATTGCCTAAATTATGTAGAAATATCCCATTTGTCACTACCATATTTCAAGTGTAGATATTCATATTACATCCCTTTTCAATGGATCCTACATAGAGAAATTTCCCTAATATTATTATAGGAGCTACCATCTAATCTATAATATCTACCTCATTTGAATTACATAGAATCATTGACCGTGTAGCTTGTCCTATTGAATACAATACTATAGTTTTACAAGCATTTCAATAGTAAAAGGCTATTGATTGTATCTTTTTACCTGAACACATTTTTTCTTCCGACATGGCCATTGTAGGGATATCCATACTAATTTTATATTTGAGAAGAATTCACTTTCAATGGTAATTGAGGCACCGCACATTCCATAAAATTTTTATTCCAAAAGTTGACTTATTATTCTCACACCATTTTAATAAAAAATGTTATGAACTTAACGACAACTCTATGAAGTTTCCTTGTTTTTAGAGGTTGCAAAAATCATCTAATTCAAAAATTGTTGATACAACAACAGCCAATTTTTTAACATAATTTTGTCACTTTATACTTTATTATATATTAACTATGGACATCTTTCTTTTAAATATTAATGATTTTCAAGCAAACTTTGAAAAGTATTGATGACCCCATTTTTTTGGAGGGGTTTATTTTTGACACTTTAATTTTTGTTATGTTTTTAGCATGGATAATTACTTTTTCAAATGTTGGTTATTTAACAATTTTTTAAGTCTTCTTCTTATTCTTCCTTGAGATGTTAATTTTTTAAGTATTTTTCAGGTTTATTTTTTTTATTTTTCTTTTCAATTTTTTTGTAAGGAAATTTTAATTTTTTTTTTTGCAAAGTTAAAAAAAGTCGATATTTTAAATCTCAGATTTTCATATTTGTGTATCATTAACATCAAATAATTATCAATAAAAAAGAAATAATGTTAAAAATTTGAAAAAAAAATACACAATTTGAATATAGATATAATAAAAAAACACATTTTGGAACTTTTGTTTGCTAAAATGGCATGTCAAATAAATGAATTTTATGGGAAATTTTGAAAAAAAAGACTTAAAAGTAGAATTTTTAAGAATTTATGGAAAAACCTAATAATTTTCAAAGTTTTTTTTTTCAACAAATAATGATTCACATAAAAATTACAGTGAAAATTACCTAAAGAAATATTAAACATACAAAAAAAAGAAATTAAACACTTATTCTTATCACAAAATATCAAAGTCAGAACATTACAAGAATAACTAACAAACAATTATGAAAATTGACCTTAATTTTCAAGAATAACATAAATTTAATCAACAATATCATATAATCCATGTTCATCATCTTCTAGAAATTCATTATTGTCTTCTTCCATGGAATTTCTTGCTTCAGTTTGGCCATTTTCCTCTCCTATTAGACTTTTGATGTCTACAAATTTCCAAAATTATCCCTTGCAAATTATTCGATCTAACAATGGTTGAGGTTCATTTTCCTTTTTGCCAGAAATGATTCATTAAAATACCTTTTCCTCAATCCAACTTGCACTTCATCTCGAAGAAAGTTAATAGGATTAATTCTTTGTTGAATAAATAATTATCATAAAGTAAAAAAAAAATAATTAAGTAAATTATTATAAACACATAAAAAAGAAAAAAGAAAATATTGATGTTGTTAATTTTTACAGGCCTGCATTGTTCTTTTCTTTAACAATTTCATTTTATCATTAATACATTAAGTTCACCATATACCGATCATTACATTATTCATATCTACAACATTATCCATTATCATATGAAATTATATAGAAAGAACATCATCATCATCATCAATGCAATGGAACATAAAGGAACAATGGAAGGAAAACATGCAGAGATATAGAGACACCCGGATTGGTCTGAGACCATGGAAAATTCCACTATGGGGAAAACCCTTGCAAATAATATTCTTCTTAGATCATCATCAAATCAATAAATTTTGGAGTATCTCATCAAGTGGAAGAACTTATCTAGTGAAGATTCGACATGGAAGGATGAGAATTTTAAACAGAAGCATCCAAAACTACTCAAGTGTTGAGGACAACACTTTTCAGAAGGAGAGGGACATGTTAGGCCCCTATAGTATTAGTGATTCCACCATTACTATTGTCATTGCATCCCTTATTGTTATTATTGTGCCCCTATTATCCCAATATTGTTATTAGTATGCCCCATAGAAACCTACTATTGTTATTTTTGTGCCCTTATGTTATTACTGTTATGTCGACTTGATTACACTATGACCCCTTAGACTGCTATTTATACAAGAGAGGTTTAGTCATTTGTATAATCCAAGAATTGTTCATTTGTGTAATGTAAAGGAGGTTGTCCCCTCGAAGAGGACGAATTCTAAGGCATTGGTCTATTTCTCTATCTTTTTGTGAGCTGGTTTCCTAAGAATCTACAATTTTTTGCCAACAATATTGTAGGCTATCAAGGTGTCTCACCAAGCTCTCCTGTATGCATCAAAGGGTCCACTACAAGCTATAATCAAACCAAAAATATCACAGTTGGAATCTTTTCTCTGATAAAAAAAGTCATCAACAAGATTTGTTTAAACTTGTATGAACAAGCTCCGTTAGCATTAAGTGCTCTAGCTATTTTCTAAGGTTTCATCTCACAAGCCTTACATCATGCAAAATGTTAATGCTTGTGTTGAGATACTTATCTTAATTTTATCTCACACAAACCCTAGTTCCCAATAATTCACTAAAGCTTTGACCCTTGCATTACAAAAAAAGGGCTACAATATGATTACATCAAGAAGATATGGATGATCTAGTGACTAAGTTGTGAGAATGACGATGCTCTCCCCCTTTATAAGATAGGTCAATTAGGAAAATAATATAAAATGGATCAAGTGGACAAAATCCTAATATAAGTTATTAGGGTATATCCACATCACGGTAGTTTACTGAAGATGTAAAAGTGTCATGTGGTGATTGAAAGCGACCTCCAATGTAGCATGGTATTTAAGATAAGGATCCACAATTCAAGCACTCCTCGTCACATGGTTTTGTGCTCTCTAAAAGAGGATCCAAACTTTAATTCTCCTCAACATGTCCTAATTCAAAACAAAATCCAAGTATTGCACTCTCGAAGCAAGAATCCCTCAATACAACTAGGCAACATCTTAGACTATGACATCTTCTTGTAGTTGTCCTAGGGAGGAGTGCCTTTACTCCTAGTGCATGTTACGATGATCCATACTTATGCGGGAACACAACATAATAAAAATATAAACATAAACACAGGGTTGAGGTAGAAATAAAACTTCTTGTCATTAATATCAAAGAATTCAAATATGCTTGCATACAAAATGGAAATAAACTAGCTCGGGCAATGGTAGGATATCTCTAAGAAGAGATGTGGGGGATACATGCCTCTAAACTATGTTACAATGAGGCTTGAAGACCTATTTATTATTGAGAAATAATGGAGAACCCTAAACATCCAAAAACCTAACCCCAAGAGATGAAGCACCAAAACAATGGGGTTGATTGGGGTAAATTGGTACATCAAATTTCTGGGGTCGTAACTTTGGGATCTGATCTTCGTTTGGCCATCATCATACCTCATTTCGAAGATCTTTAAGATGAGACCAAAAATGAATCAGTAAGCCTATTCAGGAGCGACATGGCCTTTGTGTTTTCCCTAAAAATGTTGTTTAGGGCCCCGAAACAGCTCCAGAAGTTTAGGACCCGAAAATCTACCAAAAATTGTAAATTGTGCTACAATTAAGGAAAACAAAAAACAAAAATAGAAAGTGTTGGCATCCAAGTGGAATAGGAAAGTGGCCACTAATATCCACCTCGATCATCAACCATGCTAAATATAGTAAACTATGGTTGACCATGGTAACCTTAGATAACTATGGTTAATCATAGTAAACCAGAGTGATCACCATGGTTAAGGTATCGCTAAAAATGTATGATTATTGTTAAACATCTCGAACTATTTTTTTACTACGGTTAATTATTTTTTGACTCGAATTGAACATGGTTGACTATGGTTGTTTATGTTCACCTTTGAAGGGTCAACTATGTTTAACTATATCATCAAGATGAATATTGCTAAATATGATTAACATAGGGTCGACTATGTTTGATCATGGTCAATTATTTAAACATTGCCCATCAAGTTTTGAGTACATTTATCTAATTTGGTTGACTATGTTGAACTATTAATATTAATGAATAATAGTATGCAATTATATTTTACCAAAGTTGAAGAGTGTTGATTTTAAAACATATTCAGACATAGTTTGGCAATGGTTGAACGTGGTTTGATCATGATTGACTATTAATATTAATATTAAATCATATTATATTATATTATATTAATATAAAAGAAACCAAACTTTTTTTTATAAAAAATCTTCAATCGCTGATAACTGATAGTTGTTTACCTTAGTTTTATAATATAACTATTTACGCTGGTTATTTTTAATTAAAGTTTAATATAAAACTCAAAAACTAAATTTGAAATTAATTCAATTATTTTTAATTAAATCTTAATTTAAAACTCAAAACCTCAATTATTTGTGCACTATGTTAGTCATTCTTTAACAGTGTATTACATTGCAATTCTATTACATTACAATTTTACAAGAAGAGTTGTAGCGTACATTGGCTAAACTCTTATAGAAAATTTCACCTCAATCTAAAATTCAAAACCTATATTTGAAACTCCTTCCTCCACTATGTGAGCTATTCTTTAATTCGATTATTTTTAATTAAACCTTAATTTAAAACTCAAAACCTCAATTATTTGTGCACTATGTTAGTCATTCTTTAACAAGTGTATTACATTGCAATTCTATTACATTACAATTTTACAAGAAGAGTTGTAGCCTACATTGGCTAAACTCTTATAGAAAATTTCACCTCAATCTAAAATTCAAAACCTATATTTGAAACTCCTTCCTCCACTATGTGAGCTATTCTTTAACAAGTGTACTGGATTGCAATTTTATTGCATTGCAATTTAAGAAAAAGAGTTGTAGTGTACATTAGCTAATTTATCATAACAAATTAGACCATTGTTACATTTTTTTTTATTTTTTTGTTGACTAGTGGAATCGGTAACGGTGGTGGTATTGTACCCATGTTACATGGGGTTGAATCCCACTAGCTACCACTATAACCTCTACGAGGAACCGCCTAGCCCACAAGAACGACCCTTGCTTAAGACGAGACTTGAACTCGTAACGTCCACAACGGCACGAATGACTTAGCAGATCATCCAATGTTCACGATACCAAACCTTTGCGGGCGAAAGGTGAGCGGGCTTGGCCCAAGCAAGTCACTCCTTGCAACTAGTCAATGCCCTCGCTCAGGTTTGAGCACAAGACATCACCGTCTTTACGAGTCTGACTTTACCAATCAGCCACCTACGCCGACCTTAAAAGGTGAGCGGGCTTGGCCGAGGCAAGTCACTCCTCACGACTAGTCAACGCCCTCGCCGAGGTTTGACCACAAGACCTCACCATCTTTACGAGTCCGACATTACGAACCAGCCACCTACGCCGACCTTAAAAGATGAGCGGGCTTGGCCTAGGCAAGTCACTCGTGACTAGTCAACGCCCTCGCTCAGGTTTGAGCACAAGACCTCACCATCTTGATGAGTCTAACTTTACCAACAAGCCGACTCCGCCAACCCTCATTGTTACATGTCTTCATAAGTGTATTAATCTTTCTTTTATTGATACTATTTTAAGTTTGTTTTATTAATAATAGAAATAATAATTTTATAAACTTTATTTAAACTTTATTGTAGTTTTAATATTTGTATTTGTGTAATTAAAAATACATTAATATTAATAATAGTATAAAATATATTTTTGATATTAAACTAAAATTTTTGAGAAATACAACATTTTTTTTTTTTAGGTTTACAAATCTTATCCCACGCTACCAAGGCCCATTTCTTTCTTCCCTCCCCCTTACCCAAAAGAAAGTTTCATTTAATGGTTCTAAATTGATGCAAGACTCCTTTGGGAGCTGGAAGGGCTGAAAGAATGAAGATGGGGATTGATTGAAGTACAACTTTTGTAAGCACCAACCGTCTTGCCAAGTTCAAAGATATAATATTCCATTTCTAGGTTTTATCCTACATCTTGTTAATCACCAGCTCCCAAATACTCTTGTGCAAAGGTTCATCAGTTACCCTATAGCATGGTGTCATCAAAAAATTGTGATGGGTCAAAGCCTGTCAAGTCTGAGAGAGTTAGAGACCATTGATGGTACCCACTTCTCTACTATGCTTGATAGTTCGACCAAGTCCTTCCATCATGAAGATAAAGAGAAAGGGGGAGAGCGGATCTCCCTGCATGAGGCCTCTTATAGGAGTAAACATCTTGGATGGAGAACCATTAACCAGAATTTAAAAGCTAGATGAAGTCACCAGGGCCATTACCCATCTTACCCAGTTATGGTCAAATCCAAAGACTAGAAGGACCTTCCTGATATAAGTCCAATTCAACTTGTCATAAGCTTTGGTTAGGTCCAATTGCATAATCATTTCTGCCTTCCTATTGCTTAACAATGAGTGAACCACCTCATGTGCTTGAATGATGTTCTTGAGAATTTGTCTACCCTCCACGTATCCTGTTTGCTCCACAAAAACTAGAGTAGGAAGAAGGGGTTTGAGTTTGTTGGCCATAACTTTGCATAAAGCTATGGGTCTGAATCTGTCTGGAGTCAGACTAATGTCCTGTTTAGGGATCAAAGAGATGAATGATGTATTGAGTGCCTTCAAAATGGTTCTGTTCATCTTGGAGTCCTCCATGACATTTAGAATACCTTTCTTGACAATGTTCCAGCAAGCTTTAAAGAAATTGACATTGAAAACATCAAGGCCTCTTGCTTTATCGTTCTGCATTTCTTTGATGACATCACTAACCTCCTCTTCAGTCACTGTCCTAACGAGATTGAAATTATCCTCTCTTGTTACTAGCTTAGGTATGTGCTTTGTTAAGTCCCTCATGAAATGAGCTCTGTCTAAGATGGTCTCATCTGCGATGCTTCGAAAGTGCTGAACCAACATAGCTTCTATTTCTTCATGGGTATTGAGTAGTTGACCTCTGAAGTCTTTGATCGATGAGATCCTGTTATGAGACCTGTTCTCCATTGTGGATTTTTGCAAAAACCTAGTCTTTCTCTCCGCTTATTTTAGCCATTGAACTCTTGTTTTCTGTCTCCAAAATATCTCCTCTTGTTTACATAAGTTCTCCCAGCCTTGACGATGCTTGGTGGTTTGATCATTTCTGGCTTTATCAAAGCCATCCGTGATAAGGGATTGATTGATTTCCTGCATTTTACCTTCAATAGTTTTTTTTGCTTGAAAAATATTCCCAAATTCATTCTTGTTCCAATCTTTGAGTCTGAGCTTGATATGTTGCAGTCTTTTGTGTAGAAGCAACATTCTCATTCCTTGAATATGTAGATCTTTTGTCCACCATTTTCCAATGTTGCTCATAAAATCTGGGTGGGTGAGCTAGATATTCTCAAATATAAAAGGTCTATTATTATGGGTGCCAATGCCTTGAACCTCAAGTTCGACAGGGCAATGGTCCGAGCCACCAAAGGGGAGAATTATCATTGTCATTTCCTTGTCTGTGAGCATAAGGTCATCTGAGATTATGAATCTGTCTAACTTTGAGGATACTTGAGACTCTCCTCCCCTCTTGTTGTTCCATGTAAAGAGGCCATTACTTGTATTAGCGTCAACTAGCTTCATATTGTCTATAAAATTCTAAAATGCTATAGAGTCTTTGCTTAAAGTTCTGTTCCCACCTTTTTCTCCGACAGTGATTTGATCATGTTGAAGTCCCCACCCATAAACCATGGTACTCTTGTGTGTCTATCTCTTAGTTATACAAGAGATTCTACAAGCTTGAGTTTATCATCTGGTCTTTGAGGACCATAAACATTTGTAATTAAATAAATCTCCCTATCTCCCACAGGCTAAATAACCATTGATAAATAATTCCTAGATGCCTCAGCATCTATTATGCTAATATTTGGGGGTTCCAAAGAGTATGTATTCCTCCTGCTGTTTTATCTGCTTTGACTTCTAGAAACTCATATTTGTTGAGCAACTTACTGTTTATTTATTTATTTTTTTTTTAATGGAACATTTAGTTTCTTGGATAAAGATCATATTCAAAGCTTCTTGTTTAATTCTATTGCTAAGTATCATTTGTTTCCTTTTACTTCCTATACCTCTGATATTACAATATATGAACTTCATTATGAAAAATTTGTAAAGGAGTAGCTGGTTAGATCTTTCATCTTACCTGAATCTATCATTAGTTTTCCACATTCCATAAATAACTCATTCTGCTTTTTTCTGCCTCTTTTCCTTCCTGGATTTCTAGGAGCTAGTCCTCGTGTGGTTTTCCTAGTTTTGACACCTTCATTGACCTGCCTTTCATTGTTTCTTTTCCTTTCCAGCCCTTTAGCCTGAGTTCACCATAGGAACAAATGTTGTACTCTATTAAACTCTTCTTGAGGTAGTGAGTCTTATGTATTCATAACACTCTTAAATATATGATACATGTTATGGATTCCTAATCTATAAATCCAAAACCTTGGAGGAGCCATTAAAACCTAGAAACTTAACATTAAAACCCTCACAAAAAATGAATAACAGTCCTCTTCAAACCATAATAAACCAAGCAAAAACAGCGAGACAAAACTTCTGGAACCTAAAAAAACCCTTTATCATAATAAGAATTGGAAAAGATAAATGAAAATTACAAAAGGAAAATTCCCATTTCAGAATTGAAAAGAAAAGTTCGATGAATATAACAACAATGAGAAACTCGTGTCACTTCCCCTAATGTTTGCTAAAAAATTTCAAATTTTTTAAACAAACATGTTTCAAAATATAATATGGGCCACTACTATAGCTTTTATAAAGAAAGCAACCACTTTTCATTTTTTTTTAATATCTCTTTGGTTTAGAATGAAGCCAATTTTTTTTAATATCTCAAGGCTGTCGGCAGTCTGCCTGAGCTGCTCTCGCGGTGAGGGCAGGCAGTTGCGTGGTGATTGGGCTACAGGAGTAGAATGCCCCCTGCCGGGGGCTTTTCCCTAGGCGTCAAACAGTCGACTCAGAACTGGTACAGACAAGGAGAATCCAACTCTTTAATTAAAACAAAGCATTTTGATGGTCCCTGTGGATGCTGATGCAATGTGATTTCTACGCAGTTCTCTGAATGTTAAAGTGAAGAAATTCAACCAAGCGCGGGTAAACGGCGGGAGTAACTATGACTCTCTTAAGGTAGCCAAATGCCTCGTCATCTAATTAGTGACTTGCATGAATGGATTAACGAGATTCCCACTGTCCCTATCTACTATCCAGCGAAACCACAACCAAGGGAATGGGCATGGCAGAATCAGCGGGACCCTGTTGAGCTTGACTCTAGTCCGACTTTGTGAAATGACTTGAGAGGTGTAGAATAAGTGGGAGTTGTTTTCGGTGCAAGTGAAATACCACTACTTTTAACATTATTTTACTTATTCCGTGGGGCAGAGACGGGGCACTGCCCGTGTTTTTGGCCATAAGGAACGTTTAGGTGCCCTATAGCATGGTGTCATCAAAAAATTGTGATGGGTCAAAGCCTGTCCAGTCTGAGAGAGTTAGAGACCATTGATGGTACCCACTTCTCTACTATGCTTGATAGTTCGACCAAGTCCTTCCATCATGAAGATAAAGAGAAAGGGGGAGAGCGGATCTCCCTGCATGAGGCCTCTTGTAGGAGTAAACGTCTTGGATGGAGAACCATTAACCAGAATTTAAAAGCTAGATGAAGTCACCAGGGCCATTACCCATCTTACCCAGTTATGGTCAAATATAAAGACTAGAAGGACCTTCCTGATATAAGTCCAATTCAACTTGTCATAAGCTTTGGTAAGGTTCAATTGCATAATCATTTCTACCTTCCTATTGCTTAACAATGAGTGAACCACCTCATGTGCTTGAATGATGTTATTAAGAATTTGTCTACCCTCCACATATCCTGTTTGCTCGACAAAAACTAGAGTAGGAAGAAGGGGTTTGAGTTTGTTGGCAATAACTTTGGATATATCTTGTACACCACATTGCATAAAGCTATGGGTCTGAATCTTTCTGGAGTTAGACTAATGTCCTGTTTGGGGATCAAAGAGATGAAGGATGTATTGAGTGCCTTCAAAATGGTTCTGTTCATTTTGGAGTCCTCCATGACATTTAGAATACCTTTCTTGACAATGTTTCATCAAGCTTTAAAGAAATTGACATTGAAAACATCAAGGCCTCTTGCTTTACCGTTCTGCATTTCTTTGATGACATCACTAACCTCCTCTTCAGTCACTATCCTAACGAGATTGAAATTATCCTCTCTTGTTACTAGCTCAGGTATGTGCTTTGTTAAGTCCCTCGTGAAATGCGCTCTGTCTAATATGGTCTCATCTGCTATGCTTCAAAAGTGCTGAACCAACATAACTTCTATTTCTTCATGGGTATTGAGTAGTTGACCTCTGAAGTCCTTGATCGATGAGATCCTGTTATGAGACCTGTTCTCCATTGTGGATTTTTGCAAAAACCTAGTCTTTCTCTCCCCTTATTTTAGCCATTGGACTCTTGTTTTTTGTCTCCAAAATATCTCCTCTTGTTTACATAAGTTCTCCCAGCCTTGATGATGCTTGGTGGTTTGATCATTTCTGGCTCTATCAAAGCCATCCGTGATAAGGGCTTGATTGAGTTCCTGCATTTTACCTTCAATAGTTTTTTTTTCTTGAAAAATATTCCCAAGTTCATTCTTGTTCCAATCTTTGAGTCCGAGCTTGATATGTTTCAGTCTTTTGTGTAGAAGAAACATTCTCATTCCCTGAATATGTAGATCTTTTATCCACCATTTTCCAATGTTGCTCATAAAATCTGGGTGGGTGAGCTAGATATTCTCAAATATAAAAGGTCTATTCTTAGGGGTGCCAATGCCTTGAACCTCAAGTTGGACAGGGCAATGGTCCGAGCCACCAAAGGGCATAATTCTCATTGTCATTTCCTTGTCTATGAGCATAAGGTCATCTGAGATTATGAATCTGTCTAACTTTGAGGCTACTTGAGACTCTCCTCCCCTCTTGTTGTTCCATGTAAAGAGGCCATTACTTGTATTAGCGTCAACTAGCTTCATATTGTCTATAAAATTCTAAAATGCTATAGAGTCTTTGCTTAAAGTTTTGTTCCCACCTTTTTCTCCGACAGTGATTTGATCATGTTGAAGTCCCAACCCATAAACCATGGTACTCTTGTGTGTCTATCTCTTAGTTATACAAGAGATTCTACAAGCTTGAGTTTATCATCTGGTCTTTGAGGACCATAAACATTTGTAATTAAATAAATCTCCCTATCTCCCACAGGCTAAATAACCATTGATAAATATTTCCTAGATGCCTCAGCATCTATTATGCTAATATTTGGGGGTTCCAAAGAGTATGTATTCCTCCTGTTGTTTTATCTGCTTTGACTTCTAGAAACTCATATTTGTTGAGCAACTTACTGTTTATTTATTTTATTTTTTTTGAATGGAACATTTAGTTTCTTGGATAAAGATCATATTCAAATCTTCTTGTTTAATTCTATTGCTAAGTATCGTTTGTTTCCTTTTACTTCCTATACCTCTGATATTCCAAGATGTGAACTTCATTATGAAAGATTTGTAAAGGAGTAGCTGGTTAGATCTTTCATCTTACCTGAATCTATCATTAGTTTTCCACATTCCATCAATAACTCATTCTGCTTTTTTCTACCTCTTTTCCTTCCTGGATTTCTAGGAGCTAGTCCTCGTGTGGTTTTCCTAGTTTAGACACCTTCGTTGACCTACCTTTCATTGTTTCTTTTCCTTTCCAGCCCTTTAGCCTGAGTTCTCCATAGGAACAAATGTTGTGCTCTATTAAACTCTTCTTGAGGTAGTGAGTCTTATGTATTCATAACACTCTTAAAGATATGATACATGTTATGGATTCCTAATCTATAAATCCAAAACCTTGTAGGAGCCATTAAAACCTAGAAACTTAACATTAAAACCCTCACAAAAAATAAATAACAGTCCTCTTCAAACCATAATAAACCAAGCAAAAACAGCGAGACAAAACTACTGGAACCTAAAAAAACCCTTTATCATAATAAGAATTGGAAAAGATAAATGAAGATTACAAAAGGAAAACTCCCATTTCAGAATTGAAAAGAAAAGTTCGATCAATATAACAACAATGAGAAACTCGTGTCACTTCCCCTAATGTTTGCTAAAAAATTTCAAATTTTTTAAACAAACATGTTTGAAAATATAATCTAGGCCGCTAGTATAGCTTTTATAAAGAAAGCAACCACTTTTCATTTTTTTTTAATATCTCTTTGGTTGAGAATGAAGCCATTTTTTTTTTAATATATCTGGGCTGTCGGCAATCTGCCTGAGCTACTCTCGCGGCGAGGGCAGGCAGTCGCTTGGTGATTGGGCTACAGGCGTAGAATGCCCGCTGTCGGGGGCTTTTCCCTAGGCGTCGAACAGTCGACTCAGAACTGGTACGGACAAGGAGAATCCGACTCTTTAATTAAAACAAAGCATTGTGATGGTCCCTGTGGATGTTGATGCAATGTGATTTCTACACAGTTATCTGAATGTCAAAGTGAAGAAATTCAACCAAGCGTTGGTAAACAAAAAGTGTAACTATGACTGTCTTAAGGTAGCTAAGTGCCTCGTCATCTAATTAGTGACGTGCATGAATGGATTAACGAGATTCCCACTGTCCCTATCTACTATCCAGCAAAACCACAACCAAGGGAACAGGCTTGGCAGAATTAGCGAGACCCTGTTGAGCTTGAATCTAGTCCAACTTTGTGAAATGACTTGAGAGGTGTAGAATAAGTGGGAATTGTTTTCGGTGCAAGTGAAATACCACTACTTTTAACATTATTTTACTTATTCCGTGGGGTGGAGACGGGGCACTGCCCCTATTTTTGGCCTTAAGGAACGTTTCGGCGGATCGATCCGGGCAGAAGACATTGTCACGTGGGTATTAGGGTTTAGGGTTTATGGTTTATGGTTTATAATTATTTAATAAATTCTTTTAAAAAACACTTATAAAAACATTAAAAAATGGTTTTTAGGGTTTAGTTTTTTTTGGTGTTTTTAATGTTTAGGTTTTTTTAGGGTTTAGGGTTTATGGTTTTTTAGGGTTTGGGGTTTGGGGTTTAAGGTTAAGGGTTTAGGAATTAGGGGTTTAGGGTTTATAGCACTTTAGTAAATGGTTTTAGTAAACACTTAATAAAAGTTACAAACACTTTTTAAAATGTTATAAAAACCTGAGGTTTTAGGGTTTGGGGTTTAGGTTTTATAACACTTTAGTAATTTCTTTTAATAAACACTTAAATAAAAGTTACATAATGCTTTCTAAAATGTTATAAAATTCTTAGTGTTTACGGTTTATCATTTGGGATTTAGGGTTTCATGTTTAGGGTTTAGGTTTTAGTGTTTATGGTTTAGGTTTTATGGTTTAGGATTTAGAACACTAAAGTTACAAAACTCTTTTCAAAATATTAGAAAAAAATTAGCATTTATGGTTTAGGGTTTAGGGTTTATGGTTTAGGGTTTACGGTTTAGGAATTATAATATTTTAGTAAATTCTTTTAATAAACACCTAAATAAAAGTTTAATATGCTTTTTAAAATGTTTTAAAATGATTAAGGTTTAGGTTTTAGGGTTTGGAGGTTTAGGGTGTTAGGATATTCCGACACATAGGAAATAGTTAAATTCAACTTGGTCTAGTATAGAGTTAAGTATAGAGTTAGGTAAAGTGTGTTTCTTTACCGTTGTACATTTTGTAACTTACAATCCGACGGTCACGATATGTAGTGATCCGACGGTTCATTCTCTCCTCGGTATTACCGACACTTGATCCGTGGCTTGACACCCGATTGGTCCATGAATTCTATTTAACCGTGCATGAGAGAAGCTTATGTAAATTTTCATTCTTTTATTAATAAATTTCCTGTAGTAGCCACGTTGGCGCAGGCCGTGGACTGTTTCCCTCTCTGACGGTTTTAACCACGTCAAAATACTGGTGTATTGATCTGTGATCTATTTGTGAGCGGTGTCCTTTTGGTGTTCTGTCTGAGGAACTTACCCTGAAAATTCCTACATAGGGTTGAGGGTTTCGAGTTTATGGTTTAAGGTTTATAACACTTTAGTAAATGGTTTTAATAAAAACTTAAATAAAAGTTACAAAACAGTTTTTAAAATGTTGTAAAATCCCTAGGGTTTTGGTTTTAGGGTTTATAACACTTTAGTAAATGCTTTTAACAAACACCTAAATAAAATTTAGAAAATGCTTTTTAAAATGTTACAAAATACATAGGGTTTAGGATTGAGAGCTTTAGGTGTAGTTTTTGCAGCTTAGGGTTTAGGTTTTATAACACTTTAGTAAATTATTTTAATAAACACTTAAATAAAAGCTACAAAATGTTTTTTAAAATGTTATCAAATGATTAAGGTTTAGGTTATAGGGTTTGGGTTTTATGGTTCATGTCCTAGGTTTTAGGGTTTATAACAATTTAGTAAATTATTTTAATAAAAAGTTAAATATAAGTTAAAAAACAATTTTCAAAATGTTATAAAATACTTAGGATTTAGGGCTTTGGGTTTTGGGTTTAGGTTTTAGGGTTTGTTGTTTAGGGTTTATAACTCTTTAGAAAAGGCTTTTAATAAATATTTAAATGAAAGTTACAAAGTGCTTTTTAAAATGTTATAAAATGATTAGTATTTAGGGTTTGGGGTTTGGGGTTTAGGGATTTAGGTTCATGTTTTAGGATTTAGGGTTTATAAGGATTTAGTAAATTCTTTTAATAAACACTTAAATAAAATTTAAAAAACTCTTTTTAAACTTTCTTCGACAAGTGATTCCCCTTCTTATAGCCTACAAAAACCACTCCCCTCCAGTTCTCCAGCTCTAGGTACGAGCACTCCACTTAGAATATGGATGAGGTGCAAAATTGAGCTAAACTACCACAATATAATATCAAATAAAAGTGATAAGTAGAAGGGAGGTTGACTCCTTGACCTCACGCCCATAGTTACCATCAACCTTCACCACAAAAACTAATATATAGTTCAACATCCTACACCTCTAGTTAATTCCAACTACGTGGCTACATGTGTCTCCATGTCGAAGACCAACCTTAGAATTTCCATTTAATATTCAACAGGTGGGAAGGGTGGTGGGCTAATCCCCCCTCATCAACCTCTTTGATATTGTGCATGACCCCATCATGAAATATCTAAATTTAATTAATACAACTAGTCAATTAAGACTCCTAGATGAATATTTTACACTATTGCAACCATAATAGTTCTATATTTGGATTTACTAGGTATGTTTGGTCATTTTTATTGAGGAGACACCAAGTGTCCATTTCCTTCAATGTCTGTGATCAAATGCTTATTTATATTATCAAACTTTGCTTCCATTAAACTAACGAACTTTTCCATTTCCATGTACTTCACTTCTAAGGAACACATGTTATTTTTTGTTTCCTTCCCGATTTTTCTCAAATACCAAATTTTGACCACCATCTATGCCTTGTGTCTTGTGGTATCTTGCCTATTCTTGTTCTTGCATTTGTAGGTTCTTCTCCCACATTTCATGCTAGTCTCACTAATGTAAGGTCCCTATTGTCACCTCTTGTTAGTTTCTTGCAAGTCTCTTATCATTCTATCTCACGCATATGTTATACAATCTCTACACACTTGTACATTAAATAATGTTGGTTTCCAAATCTATCCATGGAAATATCTTGACGCAAGTTCACTTTTGCATTCTATCATATTCAAACTGCTCTTTCATGTCTAGGTTCACCCTAGCTTGACCCAATGTGAAGGTATACAAACTTGAAAGAGAAAGAAAAGGGACAACAAAGGCAAAAAAATCTCACACTCAATCTAGATTCCTTATGTCCAATACCTAAATAACTCCTCCATCATGATCTTTGTGTATGAAAATTAGAATGAATATTGCAAACATTTAAGGGTGTACTCTAATAGATGTTTTGGCCCCTTTCTAGGAATATTTCATTGTAATTTTTTACATAAATGGAGTAGGTGTTAAATCTATTTTACATTCAAAAATGAATTTTAAACAAGAGGAAATCATAATCTCACCCAAAAGTTTATTATTGAATTTTAGTAAAACAGGCCAAAATTCTTATGCTTTGGTAGATTTAAGTACCTCTCTTTCGTGGGATGGGTGTAAATCCACTTTTCGATTATTATAAGGGCACACTAAATACTCATAATTTGAAGGAAGCCACATCATGGGAGGTGCCTCCCCCATTTTTTATTTATCGAATTTTCCTTCATGTGTTATCTTAGGTTGTGTAAACAATCTACCAACACCTTATGTGTCCCTAAGACATTAAAAAAGGGAGGTGAATTGAAATTGTGCTATCAAATCCATGAATATTTGAATTACTATTTTTGAATTCCAATTTGGGAGTAGAGTGTAAGAAGATATATCAAATAATCACAAACACTCTCCAACAACTAGTATACGATTCAATATTTTAATAGTTATACAAATATGACTCATTTTGGGTATTCAAAGGAAGTTAAAGGGAAATAATATTTTCCCTGAAATTTAGGAAGAATGATTTGTCATTCATTGAATTCATACTTCCAATGTTGCAATCGAACAATTTGTTTGTAACAGGGGTATTCTTGGAAGCTAGATTTACTTTTACAATAAAAACAATACCTTCATCAAGTCAAATTTACATTCTTTCTAGAAATTATTTGACCAATAGGAAACTAAAGATCTTCGATTCCATATATGATTAGATGATCACAATTTTGCTCAAAAATGAAAATGTCCAGAAAGTCTTAAATGTAGCATCACGTTGAAGTGCTTGTTGTTCTAATTCCAATGACATTCGTTTTACCTCAATCTGACACCATATGCTCAAGTTATCTGTGCTCATTGTTTGACACAAGAATTGAAAATTCCAGTAAGTTTGTTTACTAGTCAATTGACTAGGCTGGTCATACAGTGAGTCAGCAGAGTGACTATGTAAGGTATGAGCCAATGAAAACTTGCTAATTGTCATTCTCGGGTTCGTTTATTTTTGGCACATTTGATTGGTTCGTGCTAGTTTTATGTGGACCAATAATTGGGTGTCGTGTGGCCTAGTCATGGGCTACCACATGGCACCCTAGGGTCAATTAAACTTTTGGTATGGGTCTCAGCGAGGTCCGAGGTATTTAAACCCCCAACCTCCCACTCCATAATGGAGCACTTCACCAACATGCCACATGGTAGTTCTTAACATAGCATAGACCGATCTATTATATAAACTTTAAGTTTAGATCTTTAGGAGGGAGGGTTTGGGGTACCAACCATGAACCCTCGTCATATTTGATGCCATATGCCTATAAAATAATGGTGGAGAGGGGCATAGGATGTTTATACTAACCCAAATCACGGCGCTAATCACATGACCTTGACATTCAGCAAAAGGTACGAAGGTGGAGGAGTGCTCAGTAATAGCCCGAGGTCTTGGGTATATGCTCCACTAAGAGACCATTTTGAACGCACTTGCAGAGGTGCTAACGCAAGGGGGCTAGACCCACATCCTGTAGATCATGCACATGATCTCGACATCAACATTTAAGGGCCTGTTTTGAAGGCTAGGCAATTAGCTTCACCGTGAGACTCGTGTTGCCCACATGACCACATGCCTATGTTTTAAGGGCTAGTCTCATGGGGTTAGGCATTAAGACTCATCCCATGACCATATTAGGACTATGTGACCACCTTTTTGAAAGTAAGGGTTATTTATTTCTTCCTTTATATTTTAATTTCAAATATTTTCTTTTAATTTTTATTAGTTTTTTTTTTTTTTTTTTTTTTCTCTAAGTTCTATTTATAATTTATATTTTTATTAAAATCCTAATATTTTTTATATTATTTAATAATAATTCAATTTTTTTTTTTGTTTTTTCATTGTTATTTTCCTTTTTAAAATTAACTTTATTTTTTCTCTCTAACATTCATTTAAATATAATAATATTTATTTTACTTACTATTGTGATTTAGTGGCTGCAATTCTACTATATCTACTAGCTTTGTTCAAGCTCTCTAGAATTCATTTTAAATATAGTATTATTTATTTTATTGACTATTATCATTTAGTGGTTGCATCTCTACTATATTTATTAGCTTTGTTCAAGCTATCCATTTATGTCCTCATTTTCAAAACACATACATAGAATTTGATATGTGATTTTCTCCCAAACATATTTGTATAAATCATGAATCACAAAATCCTACATTCCAAGTATTTAATATGTTTTCATATTTCATTCATAAAATTTATTAATTCTCAATCTAATAAATATCTTTAAATATTTGGACAATAAGTATTGATTATAAAAATCTTATTTACAGTAGGAATTTTAAATTCTAATTAAAAAAAAATTAAAGCACAAGGTAACAACTTTTACTTGTTTGCTAAGTAATATTTTGT
>APFE030821009.1:37700-47820 GCA_000404065.3 Pinus taeda | reverse complement strand
CTAACACTTTTCATTCACCTGTTTTCGTTACTGTTTTAACACAAATGTTTTATGTGCAGAGTTTAACTCTCTGTCTTGGGTTCTTGCAGGTGAACGCTGGTCCGGTTGTCAGTTTCGTGGTGCTGTTGCTCGCGTTGTTCCCTCGCTTCTCACGGGTAGTGACTTGACATACCCCTGTGGTGTTGTAGCTATAGTTTGTGTCGTTTCTTTAGATTTCCTCTATGGCAGTAGGGAATGGTCTCGGTCTGCAATCTTTTGAAATGCCGTTGTAATCATAACTTCGACTTTCTCTCTATGTAATTTATTTGAATGGTGTCTGTGGTTCCAAACCCTCGTGGGTTTTTCCTGGACTTCGGCTCTATAGATGCAATCTGGTCTTTGCTTCTGTTTGGGTGGTAATCGTGGGTTTTGAACCCCTGCTCTACTCGGCTATTTAGGTTTACAGTTTTGAACCGAGGGTTTTGACCAAACCCTGGTCTACTCTCCTGAATTGTTATATATGTAAAGATTTCGGCCTTTATCAATTAATCAATGATACATTTGCAACTTTTTTTCCTGTAGAGTACTCGGTGGATATCGAACTCACATTGCATGCATTTTATGATACATGTGTTCAACTGTAATTTGGTTCCAGTTTATTGTTCAGGCCTTATGGCTACATAAAATTTGTGGTTATGCGATGTCTATCTGTCTTTACATATATTAAATGAAAAAGAGATGAAACTCTGATTCTTATTACGTCGTTCTGTTTGCCTGTAACTATTCTTTACATTATCATGCGCAAAGGAAAGAATGCCTTTATTTTCGGTTATAATGTACTATCAGAAAAGTAGGGTAATCGCTGTTGAAATACCTGTTTTCTATTCACATGTTCTGGTTTAGTTACCTTTCTGGTTCTGTTGTAAATGTTTTTTTTTTGTTGCCTGAGTTTCTTCCGCCGCGCCTTCCTCTGGGTGTACACTTGTGTGTACAGTCGAGCCTATGCGTTGGTGGGAGGGTGTTGTTTGCTTGCGCCCGCTCCACTTACAATCGTCCTGACTTCTGCTGTGATGGAATTTATAATACACAAAAATAATATGCCGGAACTTACAGTACACAGAAATAATTTACTGTAGTAAGATATTTGTAACAGTGATGAAAATAACAAGCAATTTAATGAATCGTTATTCCTAGAAAATGACTGTGTTTCTATTTTGTTTTTCCAAAATCTGAGAGAGAGAACCCTCTACAATCCTTTTCTTGTCCTCTTAATTCAGAGTGTCCAACTGTTCCTGTTCGGTTGGAACCAACCCAACAGATCGACAACTGTTTGCTAATAACTGTTCTAAACCAACACAATGCTCCTTGTAAACAAAATCAAACTAATCTAGCAAATCAATGTTTTCGTTTCTAACTCCTAAGTAGAACAAAATAAATGTATGGCTGAATAAAAGTAAATAGAAACAGTAAATAAAAGTAACCGACAAGGTGTCCAAATTCTGCTTGAGACTGCGCCTTACTCTGCCTCCTCAGAGCTGGATGCTCCTGCATCACAATTCCAACAAGTTGTTACATTCCATCAAACAATCTTCTTGGAATGCCACCTCCAGCATAATTATTTAAATTAGACCCCATTTTAATGCTAATTAATTCTTTACGTATATCTGTCTTTAGAGAAATTGATATTGAAACAAATTAGTTAGTATAGATATCCAAGTCATTTATTTAAATTTCTTAATGAAATATTAAACAAATATAAAAATTATACATCTCTCTACTATTCAAAAGTATGCACATTTAATTATTTTACCCCTCCAAAGTTGTTGTAAAATTATATTACTTCATTTGGATAGAAAGATATTTTATTTATATTTCAGAATGAATCTAAAATATTTTTATCACATTTCCTTTATACTAGGTTGTAATATCAAAAATGAACCAAGCTAGCACACAAAGAGTCAGATTATTTACTACATTAAAGAATATATATACTATACCTAGAAGAGAGGATCTATTTCATAAATGATAGGAGCAACAATTTTCTTTAAAATAGATCTTGTAAGTTAAGGATTAAGGAATGTGACATCCCAAAAACCACTTTTATAACTCACTTAAGGCATTATGTGTTTTTTGTAGTGACGTTTGGTTTGACCATTGAATATGTCCATAAACCTCATCAATGGCTTCTTCCAAAAGCTTTTGGACCACTTTGTCCAAATAATTTTGGATGATATTCTCATGTATTCCAAGAATGAAAATAGGGTGACAAGCAATTAAAGGTTGTGCTACCCCTAAGCCCTCTTCTCTAGGGCCATATTCCTTCATTATCCTAAGGCCTTATTTCTTCATTTTCTCCTCTACCCTAAGGCCTTATTAATTCACTATCTCCTCTTCATTAGGGCCCTATTCCTACCATTAATCTCCTTCAACCTATTTACCCCTAGATTTTGATCCCTTTATTCTAGGTCTTATCCCATTAGCTTATCCAATAACCTTAATTTCTTTCATCAACCACAACAACTAGTTCCCAACCTCTAAACCAATAAAAGGTTATTTGAGAAACTTATTTTTTTAAACGCATATATTTAACATTCATAACTAAGACCGACATTCTTATTTTTTTAGAACATATATTTAACCATCCATCAATGTGTATAAATTTTTTCTTATTTGTTAAAACGCATATATTTAACTATCCATCAATATGTATAAATTTTGTTCGAAACACTAACCCTTAATTCGGATTGGACCTCACTTATAAAATATGACTCAAACATGGTGTCACTTTCACATCAAAACCGAAAATAATTACAATGAGTTCAACCAACACATGGTAACATATCTATGTTTGGATTCATCACCAGCTGGGACACATTATGCGATGCCTCGAGATAATGCTTTATCTTTTGGGTTACGTAGAGTTTGATGCTTTATCTTCTGAGCTACGTACCGAATTTGATGTTCACATTGTTACAACTCTGACAAGGTTTACATTTTTTAAAATCTCCAAAACTAATCTCGAAATGAAAGATTTGAGTAAATACTTATTTCAATTCTAGTAGTTTCGTAATTTTCAAATATCATTTAGTTTTATTTAAAATTAATACTCTAAACTAGTGTTTCTTCAGTACTTCAATGTAAAATTTAAAAACAGCATGAACTTTAGACTGTTACCTTCCTCCTTATTACCTCTAAGGATAATAGCTGGGTGCCGACTCTGTGTACCATAAATCCCATTATCATGATGCTTCTAATTGTCAAGCATTGCAATATTAATACATATTATTTTTTAGATTCCGTTATGCTCGTGATAAATCACGAGTTAAAACACTATGTTACTAAATACGTCACTTAGAATCTTTCGTAAACTATATAGCAGAAAGCTTGTTACAATAAATACATGTTGGATCTATGGTGTAGGCAATTGATAGTATATGTATAGCGATGAATGTTGACTTTCACCATGTAATTTCCATCGGGAAAGGCTTTCCACTGTATTTGTTCACTCATCAAAGATTCCATCTAATTATTTTCACATGAAATTCTGTTTTGCTACCACATGAATAGCATGACTTGTTGTTGTTATAGTTGAGTAACATAAAATGGTATTGTACTAAACGCTTCACGTGCAATAGTTTGTTTTGGTTGAGTCATGGATGTTATGTGAGGGAGAGCATACCATTTTCATGAAAAACTAAAGGCCTCAAGTCATTTAGATAGAAACGTGTGCCAAGTTTTCGTTTGTTTACCTGCAAAGTAGTCTTCTATCTCATATCTGGAATCATAATTTGCGCACATCGAATAAACTGTTTTAAACAGTTCATGCTTCGCGCTCAACACATGCCAGAATTTTTTGTTTGTGATCATTTCAGCTAGCAGGGGAACTTCTGAGAAGGTACTTTGTTGTTTTATATTTGTGAGCAGGATTGGAATGGGTAGAATTGAAAAAAGCTCCGTTAAACTCAAATCCATTCCTTCGATTGTTTGGTATATGGAGCGCTTTTCAAGATCGAGAGAGGCAACTGTTTAGGCCGAAAAATCAGTTCAGTCCTCAATCTATGAAGTCTCAGATTGCAAATTGCAAATTTCAGCATTCTCATGTTAAGATTAGATTGATCTTGCTTCCAAATCTCTCATAGGATGTTAAGATCAGATTCAAATCGATTCCAAATCTCTCAGGATGACACTGAGATTTTGATTACCCCACATTATTGAGTTTGTTGGATAAGGAGGACTAAACGCATATTGGATTACTCACATCATATACTATCACTCATAATATTTATAGAGAAGTCAACAGGGAGGTACACAAATTGTTAAAGGACGGTATTAGAGAGCTCTAAGAAATTATGAAATTCGGATACACTCTGCACAATACTATATGGGAGGAGGGACTGCTGAGCCTTCAGTAACACTTCTGATCATAACAAGATATCTTTGTCTGTTTTCTTGTATCGTTAGAGAGAACATAAATATATGTTTAATGAAAATATATAGATAGATAATTTTAGAGAATTTTTATCTATATTAAAAATAGATATTATGAATACTATTTTTTATTTTTTTTCATATATGACAATTTTTACATACTGAACCCAATTTTGCAAATTACATGAAGATACAATCCGCATATACTAATTTGTCTTTTCCAAAAAAAATATCAGATTGATTTCTCTTTCTTAGATTCCAAATTGCAAATAGTTTAACAATAGAACCTGGTTGATCTGTCATGCCTTTTCCTTTCACATTTTAATCCCAGAATTTGCCATCAATATAAAGATAAAAACGTCCATGCCCTAATACTGTAGCTTGAGAGCAGCATGGATCCTGCTCATTGTGATCTCATGGTATATCAAACGCTAACATCCTTATATCGATGTCTTATAATCCTAATAATATTGTAATCCTGTTTAACCTTTATGTGCCCTCATCTTCACTCACCCACTCTAATTTCACATTAAACATACGTTTTCCAACTGCATTGCAAGCTCACTTTGTATTATATCAAGCATATCCTTTAATTTGTGCCAATGTTTCTTTAATGTACATACCCTCATACCGATCCGTGTAGTCATATGCAATAGCACTATGAAGAACGCAAATTTGGCAGGTCAATAGTTCTCATTTCCAAATTGATAGATGAGAAACAAAAAAATGGTTTCCAAATTAATAAAATTGTTTCCAAATTAATAAATGATGAAAAAAAACCCAGTCGTCGTTTTAGTTGAACTTCATTTACTTGTTTTGTTGCAGTTTTTTTATATATTTTATGAGACTTTTAATAGTTCTCATTTCCAAATTGATAGATGAGAAACAAAAAAATTGTTTCCAAATTGATAAATGATGGAAAAAAAATATTTCAGTGGTGGTTTTAGTTGAACTTTATTTACTTGTTTTGTTGCATTTTTTATATATTTTATTAGACTTTATAAATATAAATTATGAATTAGACATGTCATTAATGGTTGGGATGAGAGGTAATTTTATAATTTAGTATGAAATGACTTTGTAATATATTTTATTTCTTTTAAATCAAAATAAAATATTATTAAAATACAAAAAACAATGTCATTTATGATAAAAACATGTTATTCATAATTAATAGTTGTCCATATATTATAAGAAAATATTTAATATTATATATAATAAAATATCCAATATAATTAGAAAAAATATTTTAATAATAATTAATATGTATACCAGTTAAAAAAATATTAATAACAAAAATATCAAATTTAATGCTAGCTGATAAAATGATTCAATATACATTTATTAATCTCTATAATATTAAAAATAAATTTAAATAATAAAAAATTACACATTATTTTTTGCACTAAAAATAAATTTACACCTAAATAAATTTGATCCTCTAACTCACTCAGTTAGATCAGTGATTAAGATAACTATATATGATATATCTTTTAATATATCACCTATAAATAAATATATTGCTTAATAATATTAATAACCTAACTATTTTATAGAAATAACCTGTATTTATTTTATAAATATTATTTATAAATATTTAATTATTATTTTTAAGTTTTTCTCCATTATAAAAAGTATTTATTTATTACATTTTAAGTTATTGACTATTATAATCATGTCATTCTAAATCTATGAAACAAAATAAAGCTCGACATTCAAGGGATATGCGGAGGTAAACTTATTTCGTCCAGTTTATTCAAATTTTTAAGATTTTAAAATATGATTTTTAAGAAATGCAGGTATGTACTTCCCAATAGAACCGCATAATTTAATACCATGTAGAATTGAGAAAATAAAAATAAGTTAATATATAAATAGGTTAATAGTGAGTATTTAAGGGGCTTGATTTAATCGTAGACGCAAGTTTAATTTTTATGAAGATTTAATTTTAAATTAGGGAAGTATTAGTAGTTTAAATTTGAGCTTGCATTTAGAGTTAATATTGAATAATAGCATAGTTTTGTGATTTATATAAACTTAAGAGGATTAAATCTTACTTTATTTCTTCTTTTTTAAAGTCTTTTGTTGGAGTTCATGCTTACATTCCATATTTAAGAAGTTGGTTTGTGATGGTTGAGAAATTCTCTCAACCTCTCTATCTAATTTGGGAATAATTTGGATATCACAAACTCTATTTAATAGAGTAATCTGAATGTAAATCGGTGTGTGTGAGTGTGATTACACATGCACCATTTGTGCTTAATATAATTGTATTTCTGTAACTATGTATGATTTAGCTATTTTTATCATGGTATTAGAGGTAGATCTGAACCTGTGTTGTGAGGAGGTGCATCTAGATGTTAACATGGCTATTGCAACCTGAGTATTCTGGACGGAATCCAAAACGACCCCGTGGATCGGCGTACCAACGAAATCTTGCGGCAGATCGGAAGTCGGCATGGAACCTTGCGCTACGTTCTTGAAAAGCGGTGTGAGGGTTTTTCTCAGCTATTTTTATCATCTCCACGCCTTCATGTTGATGGATGAGCGAATTTTCCAAATGAATTGGTTGAAAGGAGAGCCATTAAGAGTTTCGCCAAACCTGAGAAGCCGAAGAGCTACAGCCTGTTGAGATTGATAGTGAATGTGTTGTTGTCGTCACTCTTTGTCGAGGTTGCTATGGTTGCCATGCTTTCTACAATCTGTCGTGAGATACATGGTGTTGCCTCTCGGTGATCCAATAACAAGTATGGATCCCCAAGTGGTCGTGCTTTTCTCTGGAACGTGTATAATACAGTATGGAGGTCTGAGCTTGGCCATAGTTAGAAATTAAATGCAGATCGATATATAACGCCAACAGATTTTTAGGTTTTATATAGCTGGATGTTTCATTGTCGAGGTGTTCAGTGCTATCGTATTCATAGCCATTATATTGTTGGTTCTGCTCTTTGTCTCAGTGAGCTGGCAAAACCATTCATATTATGATGAATTCAATGAAGAGAGTGAACCTATTAAACTCTTTTAAAAATAACCAGTAGTTCAACTATGTGTCTGATGCCAGTACTTAAAGATCAAGTAGCAGTAAGGCTCAATATGGATGGTTGTCCAGATAGTATGGCAGTTGCGGATCTAGGGAAGGATCCCTCATTAGTGGTAGACGTGGAAGTGGTTTCCTAATGAGGTTATGCAACAGATTGGGATGCTGTCCAGTAATTGACTTCGGCAGGTCCTTGATTCGGGAGTTGAGGAAGGGAACTCAAGAATCCAACTTGCCAACTACACCTTTCTGAGGGTTATGAGTCAACTTGATGGAGCATTTACTGATAAGCTTGATTATTTTGTTATTTTCATGTAATGTAATCATTAAGGGGGGATGTTGGAGTTAATGCTTACATTCCATATTTAAGAGGTTGGTTTGTGATGGTTGAGAAATTCTCTCAACCTCTCTATCTAATTTGGGAATAAGTTGGATCTCAGAAACTCTATTTAATAGAGTATATGAATGTAAATCGGTGTGTGTGAGTGTGATTACACATGCACCATTTGTGCTTAATATAATTGTATTTCTGTAACTGTGTATGATTTAGATATTTTTATCATCTTTAAGGTTTTGAATTGATAATGAATAAGTGTATTGTTAAGATACTGTTTCTACGAAGGTCACAAGTTCAAGTTCAAATCTTTTTGGGTATTAGCCAAAAATTGAATTGTTGAAACAAGTACAATGTTATGGCATTCTTTACTAAAATAGTTCAATGGGTGCGCTATTATAGAACTCCTTGCTAAAATGCCACCTGTTATTTTAAATCTTAATATGTAAATTTATATAATTTTATAATGTTCACATAATTTTTATAATATATAATTTTATATGATTTTACAATTTTCAAATAATTTTTATAATATATGGATCAAATGAAATTCGATTGTGTGTAAAGTAAGATAATAACATTTATAACAATTTTTATTTTTAGCTTTCTACTTTTCCCTATAATGTCTTCCATAATTATTTCTTTGATAGAATTTTAGGGGGAATCTACATTTAGCAGATGTGTAAGACATTGCTATAACACCCAATGATGCGTGACATTTATTTATTACCAAGCTTTACTATTTTTTCAAGTTTTCCTTCTTTATTATGTTGTAACCTAGATTATCAAAGAGTTAGGCTGAAAAACAACCACTGATTTTGGTAATTGTTAATTAAAATAAAATGATCATTGTTATTTAAAATAAATTGATCAGTTCTAAAAAGAACTGAAGAATTAATTTAATAACTCCTAAAATATAGTTACAAGTAGTTTCCCATATGGTCTTTTAAAAAGGAAATGATAGAACCCTGTAAGGGATTAGAAAATAGGAGAAGAAGGGCTTACGGTGGAAAAGCTTCCTTGAGTTGAATGGGAAGAGGTTGTGGATAGCATTCAAAGGGTACAAGACTTGAGCCTGGAAACAAACAACCAAGATACTAGACTGTCCTCATCCACTGACAAGAGTTGGAAGAGCTCTGAGGGACTTGAGGTTGGAAACAGACGACCAAGGTACCAGATTGTCCTCATCCACTGATAAGAGTTGGAAGAGCTCTGAGGGGGATTTTGGACATAACTGGAAATAGTCTTGATGGCCAAGGTACTAGACTGTACTCATCCACTGGCAGGAGTTGGAAGAGCTCGGAGGGGGATTTTGTGTTATGAAACCAGCTCACAAAAAGATAGAAAAGATAGAGGAACGCCTTAGGAATAAGTTTCTTCAAGGGGGAAACCTCTTTTACATCACATAAATGAAGAATTCTTGAATGATACAAATGACAAGACCTCCTTTATATATATAAGAGTCTAAGGGGTCATAATATAATCAGATCCGACATAAAAATAATAATGTGAGGGCACAATAATAACAATAGTGGGCTTCTATGGGGCACAATAATAACAATATGTGGACTACATGGGTACAAATATATAATAAGGGGGTTGTACTAATAACAATAATGGGTTACACTAGTAGTATAGGGGCCTAACATGCCCCTCTCCTTCAAAAAGTGTCGTCCTCAACGCTTGAGTAGTTCTTGATGCTTCTGTATAAAATTCGTATCCTACCATGTGGAATATTCAGTGGCTAAGTTCTTCCACTTTATGAGATACTTTGAAATTGATCGATTTCGTAGCTATCAGGTTCTTGTTTCTGTGACTACTCTAGGCTCCAATTTTATTTTTCCTTCCTCTTCAAGTTCTAGCAATATTGTTTGAATTGGAATATTCTGCAACTTTTGAATGAGTGGACATACTTCTTCATCCTTCTTCCATTCATCCCTTGCTTTGTTTATCCAATCTAGTTGGATAATAGAAATAGCACAAAACAATGTTTCCACATCCTCATCCTTTCTTGAGAGTGCATCTGCAACAAAATTTTGCTGCCCTTTTCTATAGATGATGTCAAAGTCATAACCCAACATATTTGTGACCCATTTTTTATATCTTCTAAAGATAATAGTTGTTCTAAAAAGTATTTAAGACTATCATTATCCATTTTTACCTTGAAGTGTCTTCCCATTCTGTAAGGTCACCATTTCTTAAGTGTAAATAGTATTGCCAACATATCCTTCTCATAAATAGCTTGCTTGAGATGTAGCAGTAAAAATACCCAATCACCTACATCAAAACATTTTTCACTACGATGTTGATCTACCTATTGTTTCATTCGATTTTGCACCAAA
>APFE030821009.1:0-37544 GCA_000404065.3 Pinus taeda | reverse complement strand
GATGCTTGATGTGATCTTTCACTACTTGAACCTTTTTCTTCTTGATATGTCCTTCTATCTTTAGAGTTTGAGGAGTGGTAATTTCTTCCAATCCTTTACAAGATATGGTCAGATTCATTTTTGGATGCTCGATGTGATCTTTCACTTCTTGAACATTTTTCTTCTTGATATGCCTTTCTATCTTAATAGTTTGAGGAGTGGTAATTCCAACCAATGAATTACAAGATATGGTTGGATTCATTTCTTCTTTCTCGATGTAATCTTTCACTTCTTGCACCTTTTTTTACTTGATATGTCCTTCTATCTTGAGAGTTTGAGGAGTCGTAATTCTTGCCAATGCTTTACAAGATATGGTCTGATTCATTTATTCTTTCTCTGGGTTGGGTCCTGATGTATATCCTCTTCTTTTGATGTTTCTTGATCCTTTTCTTCCTCCTCTTCATACTCTATGTAAAATAATTTCTTCTCAGCAAACTTATGACCTTTAGTGAATTTGTTATCACAATTGTAACAAAGCCCCTTTTCTCTTTTTTATTCCAATTGTTGTGGTGTAACCCTTGTAGGTTGTGGAAGGCTAGGAGAAACAACACTTCCATATTTATAGTTGTGAGCGGTAGACTTTCTTATTGCCATAATTTTACTTTCCACTATGTAACAAAGCTCTTTTAGTCTTTCCAATTGTTGTGGTGTTGCTCTAAAGAAGGTTTTGCTCTTTGTATCCTCATAATGTGCTATCATTTCCTCTGTGAAAATTCACAATGTAACAAGTTGTTTACAAGAACAAAGCCCTTTATACCATAAAAATTGATCCATTTCTAAATATGAAGATGCAATACATAACTTTTCTAATAGTGGTACACCATCTAGATCAAAATATTTCTCCATCTAAAGTATCCAATTTACCAGATCCTTGCCATCAAACTTCCTCGTCTTGTTTTTTCTTGATTTTAGGAGCTCGATCTTGAAACAACTATAACTCTGTACTTTCGAATCCTTAAGTTCTAAAATTGCGACCTACAGTAGCCCTTCGTGTCCTCTTTCCAATGCCACCAGTCTTATCCAAATTGGATTCTCCAAGGAAGAGTTGTGCGAAATCTCCCACAGTGACTTGATTATACACTAGTTCAATAGAGTGAACTTGTACGATGTGCCATGTGTCACTGTTTCGACCTTTGGCTCTGAAAAATATATACAAGAAGCTAAAGTCCATCCTCTTTTTGTACCTTCTTACAAAATTTCAATCCAATGCTCAGAGAGAAAGTTATGACGATTTTCCCCAAGTCACCTGTTTGGAATGTAATTCATGAGTCTACAAAAAGACCAACTTCCTTAGATCATATCACCGCAAATATAGCGTGAAAAGCTTTGAAATTCGGATCCGAGGTTCAGTGCGACTTCGTCTCAAATGGTTTTTTTTCTTCTAAAACGTCGCAAAGAAAATGTTATAGAGAAAATTCCACGATGACCTGTTTGGAGCAACAAAACCCTAGAATCCAAAGCTTTGCTACCAAATGTTATGAAACCAGCTCACAAAAAGATAGAAAAGATAAATGAATGCCTTAGAAATAAGTCTCTTTGAGGGGGAAACCTCCTTTACATTACATAAATGAATAATTCTTGAATGATACAAATGACAATACCTCCTTTCTATATATAGGAGTCTAAAGGGTCATAATATAATCAGATCCAACATAACAATAATAATGTAAGGACACAATAATAGCAATAGTGGGCTTCTATGGGGCACAATAATAATAATATGGGGACTACATGGGTACAAAAATATAATAAGGGGGTTGTACTAATAACAATAAGGGGTTACACTAGTAGTATAGGGGCCTAACATTCTGGACGTAAATCCTAGATCTATGGCTGGGTGGTGAGACCTTCAAGATGGAGGAAATAATTGCATGTTTATATTTACAACAAGAAAAATAGATAAGTAATCTCTAGTAAGAAAGATTTCCATGTTTATATTTACAGCAAGAAAAATAGATAAGTAATCTCTAGTAAGAAATATTAATTGTTTTTGTATAGTGTAATTAAATAGTTAGCATGCAAATTAATTACTGTAATACTGTCACTGAAAGTTAATTAGTATATACTGCTTTCTGCTATATTCATAGCATGTCTAGATTATTGAAAATATTGATGCATAACTGAAGTAATGACATTAGGGAACCTTTAACCACTACAGAGTAACAGAACAGATGCACTAGCTTTCTAAGAAATAGTATAAGAATGAATTTCAAGAGAATAAATAATGTTCATGTTTACTATATGAATATAATTTTTTTTGAAGAGATCCTTTAATAATGAAACTAGAGTAGACATCGTATCAATTCTTAGAAATTCTGAAGCATTTCTCTATTCTGGTAGTACTAGGAAAATACAAAAGAAGTGGCAGAAACCTTGAAATTTAATTCAACAGTAAAAAAATGTAAAAATAAATATTGTTAAGGTTATATGGCTCTCGATTGTGATTCTAGGAGAACCCCCACAATCCTATTACCACAATAATCATATATTAAACATACATGGATTGATACCCCAGAGTTGTGGCATAAAGAACAGAGACAATCATAATTCCACATAAAAATCAAATATATAACTCAAAATAAAAATCAAACAACAAATATCCATGAGATGAATACAGTATTTCAGGCATCTAATCCAACCTTGGGAATGAAACCCTAGCCGCCACAAAAACTTCATAAGTATGAAACAACCTGTTGAAAATGGTATGACCATGAGATAAATATATAAGACATTAACTTAAAATTTGTGTATCTACAGAATTCCACAAAAACCCTTATCGAGAGTTGATATCATTGTATTTATGATGGGTTTTTCATTTACCCACAAAATCTATAGTAATACAAGTGTAGTCGTAGCTTTCTATCCTGTGTTAATACCCTAAAAGATCCTAACACATTAAAATGGCACAGTCCCTCAAGTGATTTGAAATCATCCGTAAATGACCTCAGAGAAATAATGAAGGTATTACAGACTCAAGTTTTGGGGTGTGCCCATGTTATTTTATGCAACGGATCGATAAGATTGCGAAATATGCAGACACTGAAATGGTTAGAGAACATAGTAAGAAAACACATAAACACAATAAATTTAATAAGGAGTTCACCCAATCCTCATGGGCTACATATCTTGGTCCAACCTTTAGTGGTGGCCTTTCTATTGTGTCTTAAAGCAGAGTTTTTACAATAAGGAGCTCAATTTGAGTCTCACTTTAACAGATGATAATCAGTAGGATTATACTTGGTTTCCCTAAGTCTCTAGAGTACACAGACTCCCCTTAATAAATCTCGACCTCAAGTGGTTTCAGTGGTATGAGTCCAATTTGGTACTCAATACTTGACAGGTATACATAGAGGAGTTGCTTGAACCTCTCAAGCCTTCTCTGGACTTCACAGACTCTCGAACTCTCTCAGTCCCTGTCTGCTCGATGCTGCCTTTGCTCTGTAGGTCAACTCAACTTCTATATTCTCTGCAATTCACCTCTTTCTTTACCTTTTGGCTTTCTGCTTCTCTTTCTCTACCTCCCTTTCTCTTTTTATGTTCGTGGCTTAAAGCCAATATGCTCTCTCACTATTTATTTCCACTTCTCGGCTCTCCAAATCACCTGCCTCTATCTACTTAAATTCCCTTACTCTGCGTCATCATCACTATGTAACACTTCACAGAGAGGTGGCCAATTATTTTGTCATGAACTGACTGTCAGTTCTCTCTGAACGGTCATTATTTCCATTTCTACAAGGTTTCCCATGAAACTAAATCCTCTTCCAACTGATCGATCATGCCAGACCTCAAATACTATATGACTCAGCCTATTTCCCATCTAATCTGGTCATCCATTGGATCATTTCTCCGTCGTTGATATGGAGCCTCTAGATCTTATAGTCTCTGTCCATATTGCGCGGGTAAGTAGCATCACCTTTACCGGTGCGATGTGAGTGGTTTTCTCTCTCATCTGCTAGATGTGTGTCACCCAGTGTATGGCATCATGTGGGACTCGGTCGAACCCGCTTACTACTTGAAGCCCTTCCGATATCTTTCCGGTTTTACTGCGGGACCCGCCTTCTGACTGAATTGACGATTTTCGTACAGTTTTATGCTTTTCCTCATGATCGAGCACTTGAGTCTTTCCTACACTAAGGGGGATGCCCTGCGATACACGATTAGCACTTTATCAGAAACTACCTCTATTTTTGGATTTGACCTCTCGTTTGTCAATTTGTGCTAGTGCACGATCGCCATGGGCCAACAGTCTGTGTGCTTTGACCAAGGGTCCTCATTGTTCCATGCTCACCACAAATTGTCATTGTTCAAAGGTAATTTTTGATAAGCTTCGACATCCATAGTATTTTGAAACTTCAGTATGAGCTTTATAGAGTTAAGGGAACTTTAAGAGTTTTTAAGGATGCAATTCGGATCACGAACTTCCCACTGAAAAAGATTTTGGACCACCAAAAGTTGGTTTTGAAGAATTGACTAAGTGAGGGTACAACTGTCTCACTTGTCCAATCTCTATCCATTTTGCACTACTTGGCTTTGAACCCTTGAGTCCAATCGTGAGGTACTCAACATCTCCCCTTCACGTCATCCTCACCTTCCTGTCCAGAACTGTGTCTTCCTGCAATTCATTAAGATATTCAGGTAACTAATCATCAATAAAAGGCAATTGATTCTGCTCTTTGGGATCTTTGATTAATGAAGGTTCAAATAGTCTCACGTTGTCTACATTAATGACTTAGTAGATGTGCATGTAAGCTGGTAAATCAAGGCGAAAGTCATTCTCACCAATTTTCTCAAGTATCTTGAAAGGTCCATACCTTATTGGATTTAGCTTTTTACCTTAACCTTGCATTCTGTCTTTGCTGATATACAGCCAGGCTTGATCACCAACTTGGAAACTATGCTCCATCTGATGCTTATCATGGCTTACCTTGTATTTGGCTCGACTCTTTTCCAGCTGTTCCTGTACTGCCTGGTGAATCTCTTGGATTTGTTTAATGAACTTGGTTGCCTTGTCCACATCACTGTGTCCATCAACTTCTATGTCTTTACCAAAGAAAAAATCCAAGGGAGACATTGTTGTGAAACCAAAACAGGTCTCAAAAGGAGATCTTTGTGTAGAAGAATGTTTTGCTCGGTTGTAAGCATGCTGCACATAACACAAATGTTCATCCCAAAGTTTGGGATGCTTACTGCAATAGCCTATGAGCAACTAGATCACTGTCCTATTGACCACTTCTGTCTGGCCATCTATTTGTGGATGAAAGACTGTGTTTTTCTTCAGTTTGGTGTCCATCAGTTCCCATAGACTCGACCAAAACATTCCAACAAATCGGGTGTCTCGATCAGATACAATGGAAGTGGGGATGCCTTGTGATACGTGATTAGCACTTTATCAGAAACTGCCTTTGTTTTTGGATTTGACCTCCCGTTTGTGAATTTGTGCTAGCGCGCGATCACCATGGGCCAACGGTCTATGTTCTTTGACCAACGATCCTCATTGTTCCGTGCTGACCACAAATTGTCATTGTTCAGAGGTAGTTTTTGATAAGCTTCGACATCCATAATATTTTGAAACTTCAGTATGAGCTTTACAGAGTTCAGGGAACTTTAAGAGTGTTTAAGGATCCAATTCGGATCATGGCCTTCCCTCTAGAAAATATTTTAGACCACCAAAAGTTGGTTTTCAAGCATCCACTAACTGAGGCTACAACTGTCTCACTTGTCCATTCTCTATCCATTTTGCACTACTTGGTTTTCAACCCTTGAGTCCAATCCTGAGGTACTCAACATCTCCCTTGCATGTCGTCCTCACCTTCTTGTCCAGAGCTGTGTCTTCCTGCAATTCATTAATATATTCAGGTAACTAATAATCAATAGAAGGCAATTGATTCTCCTCTTTGGGATCTTCGATTAATGAAGGTTCAAATAGTCTCATGTTTTCTGCATTCACAACTTAGTAGATGTGCATGTAAGCTGGTAAATCAAGGCAAAAATCATTCTCACCAATTTTCTCAAGTATCTTGAAAGGTCCATACCTTATTGGCTTTAGCTTTTTACCTTAACCTTGCATTTTGTCTTTGCTGATATACAACTAGACTTGATCACCAACTTGGAAACTATGCTCCATCTGATGCGTATTATGGCTTACCTTGTATTTGGCTCAGCTCTTTTCTAGCTATTCCTGTAGTTCCGGGTGAATCTCTTGGATTTGTTTAATGAACTTGGTTGCCTTGTCCACATCACTGTGTCCATCAACTTCTATGTCTTTACCAAAGACAAAATCCAAGGGAGACATTGTTGTGAAACCAAAACAGGTATCAAAAGGATATATCTGTGTAGAAGAATGTTTTTCTCGGTTGTAAGCATCTTGCACGTAACACAAATGTTCATCCCAAAGTTTGGGATGCTTGCTGCAATAGCGTCTTAGCAACTGGATCACTGTCCTATTGACCACTTCTATCTGGCCATCTGTTTGTGGATGAAAGACTGTGCTTTTCTTCAGTTTGGTGTCCATCAGTTCCCATAGAATCGACCAAAAGTTTCCAACAAATCGTGTGTCTCGATCAGATACAATGGAAGTGGGTAATCCAAAATGAACCCATACATGCTGAAAGAACAACTTTGCAGTTTGTTCAACTGTAATCTATTTATTAAAATGTATCAAAATACACATTTTACTGCACCTATCCACAACAACATATAAATAGTCACGAGCTTTCTTAGATTTAGGCAGTCCTCCAACAATGTCCATGGAAATACTTTCCCAAGGATGAGAAGGAACTAGTAGTGGAGTGTACAAGCCTAGTTTTCTATTGCTGGGCTTGCTTTTAGCACACATGGTACACCCTCTTACATATCTAGAAACTGTCTCATTCATTTTTGGCAAATAACAAAATCTTTGCAGTTGTGCAACCATTTTACTTACCCCAAAGTTACCTGATATTAAAGAAGTGTGTGCTTCTCGAATTATCTTTACTCTTGTAGTTTGTGGAATGTATAGCTTCCCATAATGATACAAGAGTTGGTCCTTAATGTGATAATACAATTCTTCTATTCATTTGCCTTCACTTAAAGTTGCATATATGTCTTTAAAATCTACATCTTGAGCATATTGTTCAATGTAGCTCTCATGCAATACTGAGTTATGTTTAAGTATAGTAGATGCATTTATAATTCGTTTGGATAACATATCTGCAACTTTATTGTGTATGCCCTATTTATATCTAATGACTAAATGAAATTGTTGTAGAAAACCCATCCATCTATAGTGTCTTGATTGTTGCAACTTAGTTTGGGACTGTAGATATTGAAATGGTTGATGATCAGTATGTATAACTGCCTCTTTGCCCATTAAGTAATGTATCCACTTTTTCACACTCTGTACTAATGCATACAATCCTTTATCATATGTGGGATAGTTAACTACTACAAAATTAAATGTCTTAGAATGATAACATATGGGTTTACTGTGTTGGATTAACACTGCTCCCATGGCATAGTCACTAGAATCCGTTTGGATCTCAAATGGTCTTTGAAGATCGGGCAGTGCTAGTACTGGTGTTGTACTAATCTTTTCTTTCAAGGTTTTGAAGCTTTTTGCTATTTGCCTCCCCACTGAAACACCTTGTTCAATCCTGTTAAAGCATGTAAGGGAGTTGTAATTAAGGAAAAGTTAGAAATGAACTTTCTCCAATATTGTGTTGCTCCTAAGAAGCTTCTAACTTTTATAGCAGATTTGGCTTTAGGCCAGTTTATAATGACTACCACCTTAGAGGGATCTATCTTGAATTCACCACCCCCTACTGTATCTCCCAAATAATTCAAAGATCTTTTGCCAAATTCACATTGTGAGAGTTTAACATAATTTTTTTTCTCTTTTCAAAACATCTAGTGTCTGCTTAACATGCTTTAAATGTTCTTCCCGTGTTTTTCTAAATATAATAATGTCATCCAGATATACAATAACAAAGTCATCAAGAAAAGGTCTGAGTACATCATTAATTATTCTCATGAAAGTAGCAGGAGCATTAGTTAAGCCAAAAGGCATAACCAACCACTCATACAATCCCTGCTTTGTTTTGAATGTAGTCTTCCATGCATCTTGTTGTACAACTCTGACCTGATGATATCCACTATGCAAGTATAACTTTGAAAAATAAAAAACTTCCTTTAACTGATCTATTAGATCTTATATGTGAGGAAGGGGATAATGATTTTTTATTGTTATCTTATTCAGTGCTTGGTAATTAATGCACATTCACCACGAGGAATCTTTCTTTCTCACCAAAATGATTGGAGACCCACATGATGATGTGCTAGGTCTTATGAACCCCTTCTCGAGCATCCTGCACCTGCTTCTTGATTTCTTCATTCTCTAAAGTGAACGACATGTACATTCCAATGTTAGGTAATGGAGCATCTTGCAATTAATATCATGCACTATTTCCTTTTTGGGTGGTAGACCTTTAGGTTCTAAACAAGATATCATATTCTGAAACAACTTTTTCTAAATTAGCATGTTGTTTAGCATCACAACCCTCAAATACATTGTTTTTATCAGGTTTCTTTTCGTTTACAACCATCAGTAAAAATTGTTTGCATGAATTTACAATTTGTTTCATCTGCCATGAGTTTATGACAGTATAATTATTCTTGAGCTTATGAGCTCTTAGAACATATTCGATTCCATCTTTAATGAGGAGATACTTGTTCTCAACTCTATAGAAAATAGCTTTTCTATCATAAAAGTAGGGACTTCCTAAAACAATTCCACATATTTCAAAAGGAACTATATCTAACTAAACCTCATCTACAAATGCTGACCCAAAAGAAAGCTTAAGTTTACATTGTCTAGTCACTTGTAGTTGTGATTTATCACTTAACCAACCTAATTGATATGGTTTCTTGTGAGGTGTAGTTAGTAATCCCAACTTCTTTACAATTGCTTCAGAAATTAAATTTACTTGTCTTTTGCTCTCATTTTCTTCATCATTAGTAGATTGTGTAGAATTACTAGTAGATGCTTCAGAATTTTTACCTTTTATACCTGTGGCTACAATGGTTGTTTCATCTCTTGAGTCCGACCCCAAATCTTTTTGAATAGATGTAGCAGTCTTCTTCTTGCCCTCAAAATTATTAGGTCTCAGCTCTTGATGCAGAATCCAATAGTGCTCATCATCATGCCCAACCTTCTTACAGTGAGTGCATGAAGACTTGCTTTTCTATGTAGTTTTTGCCTTCCTCTCTTTCCATCTCTGTTTTCTTTTCTCTTTATTCTTGCTTGAAATGGGCTTGGATGATCCTCCAACTTTGGGTTCCCATTCTTTCCTCTAGCTTCTAGATGCGTAGCTTGAACAAATACCTCATCTATACTAGTGGGATTACACATGAGGATAGTGTGCCTCATGTAGCTGTGTAGACCACCTATGTACTTCAACAGAGTCTCGAGTGAGTCTAATGAAATTCCTAGAATCAAAGCTCTTTTCCTAAATTCTTTGGTGTAACCTTGTACACTTTTCCCTTTCAAATGGCGAAGAGTTTGCTAGTTCATCATGGCTTGCTGCATGTAAGCTAGTGGGTGGAATTACTTTTTGATTGAAAAAACAAATTCACTCCAGACATAAATAATATTACCATGTTTCTTCTTGTTAGCTTGTGTCCTGCCTTCCCACCATACCAAGGTAGTGCCTTCGAGGCATAGGCTGGCCAATTGAATCTTACTCTTGTCTGAGTCAGTGCTCTCCACTCTGCAATAAACATAAATTTGTCTGATCCAATTATCTAGCTTCTCTACATTCAACTCTCCATCATATATCGGTAAATCAAATTTAACATCTAATTTAATCAAAGATGTCTTCTTTTTATGTTCACGGTTATTAGGAGGTGTGAGAAAGTTTTCTTCTTTCCCTTTTCCTTTTGAGTGGTCATGGAGGAGCGACTCTTCTTCTCCTTTATCTTCTTTGGAGCCTGATGAATCTTCATCTTTATGTTTCCTAAAGTCCCTATACATTTCCTCTACTATGGACCTCATGGCCAAGAAATTATCTATGAATTGGGGGTTTGGTCCCAAGGGACTTTCTTCTGACATTTTCTTCTGAGGATAGAATCTTCCAATTTCCGGGTTAGTTTCAACCAACTCTCCTTCTCCTAATTTAAGCTTTGATCTAGTTAGCATTCAACAACAAAATCTAGCACAAGCTTCTCTAGCCTTAGCGACCTAGAGCTCTGATACCACTTGATCTGAAATCATCCGTAAATGACCTCATAGAAATAATGAAGGTATTACAGACTCAAGTGTTGGGGTGTGCCCATGTTATTTTATACAACAGATCGATAAGATTGCAAAATACACATACACTAAAATAGTAAGAGAACACAATAAGAAAACACATAAACACAACAAATTTAATAAGGAGTTCACCCAATCCTCCTGGGCTATGTCTCCTGGTCTAGCCTTTAGTGGTGGCCTTTCTATTGTGTCTTAAAGCAGACCTTTTACAATAAGGAGCTCAATTTGAGTCTCACTTTAACAAATGATGATCAGTAGGATTGTACTTGGATTCCCCAAGTGTTTAGAGTACACAGACTCCCCTTAGTGAATCTTGACCTCAACTGGTCTTAGTGGTATGAATCCAATTTGGTACTCAATACTTGATAGGTACACACAGAGGAGTTGCTTGAACCTCTCAAGCCTTCTCTAGAGTTCACAGACTCTTGGACTTTCTCTGTCCCTATCTGCTCGATGTTGCCTTAGCTTTGCAGGTCAACTCAGCTTCTCCGTTCTCTGTAATTCACTTCTTTCTTTTCCTTTCGACTTTATGCTTCTCTTTCTCTACTCCCCTTTCTCTTTGTCTATTCGTGGCTTAAAGCCAATCTACTCCCTGACTGTTCATTTCCACTTCCTGGCTCTCTGGATCTTGTGCCCCTGTCTGCTTGAATTCCCTTGTTCTGTGTCATCATCACTATGTAACTATTCACAAAGAAGTGGCCACTTGCTTTCTCACAAACTAAGTGTCATTTATCTTTAAATGGTCGTTATTTTTGCTGCTCCAAGATTGCTCACGAAACTGATTCCTTTGCCAACTCATTGGTCATGTCAGACCTCAAATCTTATATGACTCAGCCTACTTCCCTATCGAATCCAATCATCCATCGGATCATTTCTTTGCAATTGATCTGGAGCTTCCAGATCCTACGGTCTCCATCCATATCGTGCGGGTAAGTAGCACGACCTTTACCCACGCAATGTGAGTGGTTTTCTCTCTCATCCGCCGGACACGTGTCACCCCGTGTATGGCATCGAGCGGGACTCGGTTGAACCCACTTACGACTTGAAGTCCTTCCAATATCCTGCCAGTTTTAATGCAGGACCCACCTTTTGACGGAATCATCATTTTCCATACGGTTTTATGCTTTTCCTCGTGACCGAGTGCTTGGAGCTTTCCTTCACTGAGGGGGACACCCTACGATACATGGTCACCATGGGCTAATGGTCTGCGCACTTTGACCGAGGGTCCTCGTTGTTTCGTGCTGACCACAAATTTCCATTGTTTAGAGGTAATTTATGATAAGATTTGACATCCATAATATTTTGAAACTTCAGTATGAGTTTTACAAAGTTCAAGGAACTTTAAGAGTGTTTAAGGATCCAATTCGGACCATCAAGTAATGAGGCCTGTAGTCTGAGAACATAATCGCCATGATTAACCTGAAATAGTACCGACCTAAAAATCGAACGAAACAACTAATGTAAGAGAGGGGTTTGATTTTGAATCTCCTTTGAAACATGAACAATCATACCACAACCTGAAATACCTACAAACTAGAGACGGACTGGATTAGACACGGAAATCAAATCAGAAGGAAAAAATTAGCAGTAAAATCCTTAGTAGAGGATAAGATACTTGAGAGAGGTTGTTGAGCAATGGAATGCATAAGGTACCTCAGAGAGCTAGAGCTGGCATTATAGTTCCCTCAGATCAAATAAAACCTCGAGAGTTCATCATTATATCTTAATAAGTTACTTTTGGTCGGGAAGTGAACCAATTCATTCTTCTAGTGCAAAGATTCCAGCCATCAATGCTTTGACTTGCTACCTGGAATGAGAAGGACAAATCTGTTTTATGTATCAATGAAGGAGGTTTAAATAAAAACTAGCAAACGAGATTGAGGAGTCTAGTTCTATTACACCATACATGTGAGGCTTATAAATGTGGTCTTGGGGGGAGGCGGTGCCTTATAGCCAACTGGGTCACTCTCTGTTGCAGAGCCAAACCACAATGTCATCGC
The DNA here is from genome assembly GCA_000404065.3 of Pinus taeda. Taxonomy (NCBI): domain Eukaryota; kingdom Viridiplantae; phylum Streptophyta; class Pinopsida; order Pinales; family Pinaceae; genus Pinus; species Pinus taeda. The sequence continues at coordinate 25,220 of APFE030821009.1, read as the reverse complement.
ATAACTCAAATGACCCTCACCTCACTGTAAAGTGCATTAAACTGCAAGGAAATCCTCAAGTCATTGAGGCCGTGGATCTTTTCCAATCCAACGATGAGGATGGGGCTAGATTCCAAGCTCGAGATTGTTCTATCTTCCCTCATCAATACTAAATTGAATGTTGTTGTGTCAAGGTACAAAGCTCATGTTCCCTCCACATTAATGGCGAGGTGTTTCCAGATGCATGCCATCCAGATCGAGTTTAATGCCTAGGGTGTCTACTCATTAACTTCTACTGCCAGCTAAATCCCCTAGGTACCATACTAATGTGAATAGATAAAAATAAATTTTTTTATGTGTATATTAAATAGTTATGTTGTTACAAATGGTATCAAAGAAACAAGTTCGTACATTGAGACTTTTGGGATCAATATTAACATAACAACTATATAAAAAAGAAAAAAGAAAAAGAAAACACACACACACACACACACACACACACACACACACACATATATATAATGTGTTGATATATAAATCTATAACTCATGACTGAGTCATTGTGGATGTGCACACATAGACAAAGATCCACACTTTAAAGGCAGAAATGTAGAGGGGTTCCGGAACATTAAACTAGCCAGGAGCCACATATGTGGGGACTAACCGAGACATATGGATACAACTAGGAGTGGAGTCTCACCAAGCCAATTCTTCTCTATTAGAAATAGTTCAACAATTATGCACAAAAATGACTCGTTTAAGGACGAACAAGGAACGACTGCGGTGGGAACAAGAATGAATCCTCCAAAGTCTATCTGATCAACAAAATAAAAAAGGACCAGATCCTAATGCAAAGGATAGGGAGAGGACTCCAACAACCCACCATTTTGAAGGTAACACAAAATTATTCAATGACCATGGATAATATGAGGAAGGATGTTCAGATAACATTTCCGACTAGCATAAAACCAAGAAACTAAAAACTTGGTTGCCTTGTCCACATCGCTGTGTCCATCAACTTCTATGTCTTTACCAAAGACAAAATCCAAGGGAGACATTGTTGTGAAACCAAAACATGTATCAAAAGGAGATATCTGTGTAGAAGAATGTTTTGCTCGGTTGTAAGCATGTTGCACGTAACAAAAATGTTCATCCCAAAGTTTGGGATGCTTGCTGCAATAGTGTCTTAGCAACTGGATCACTGTCCTATTGACCACTTCTATCTGGCCATCTGTTTGTGGATGAAAGATTGTGCTTTTCTTCAGTTTGGTGTCCATCAGTTCCCATAGAATCGACCAAAAGTTTCCAACAAATCGGGTGTCTCGATCCGATACAATCGAAGTGGGTAATCCAAAATGAACCCATACATGCTGAAAGAACAACTTTACAGTTTGTTCAACTGTAATCTATTTATTAAAAGGTATCAAAATACACATTTTACTGCACCTATCCACAACAACATATAAATAGTCACAAGCTTTCTTAGATTTAGGCAGTCCTCCAACAATGTCCATGGAAATACTTTCCCAAGGATGAGAAGGAACTAGTAGTGGAGTGTACAAGCCTAGTTTTCTATTGCTGGGCTTGCTTTTAGCACACATGGTACACCCTCTTACATATCTAGAAACTGTCTCATTCATTTTTGGAAAATAAGAAAATATTTGCAGTTGTGCAACCATTTTACTTACCCCAAAGTGACCTGATATTAAAGAAGTGTGTGCTTCTCGAATTACCTTTACTCTTGTAGTTTGTGGAATGTATAGCTTCCCATAATGATACAAGAGTTGGTCCTTAATGTGATAATCCAATTCTTCTATTCATTTGCCTTCACTTAAAGTTGCATATATATCTTTAAAATCTACATGTTGTTGTGTCAAGGTACAAAGCTCATGTTCCCTCCACATTAATGGCGAGGTGTTTCCAAATGCATGCCATCCAGATCGAGTTTAATGCCTAGGGTGTCTACTCATTAACTTCTACCGCCAGCTAAATCCCCTAGGTACCATACTAATGTGAATAGATAAAAATAAAATTATTTATGTGTATATTAAATAGTTATGTTGTTACAAATGGTATCAAAGCAACAAGTTCGTACATTGAGACTTTTGGGATCAATATTAACATAACAACTATATAAAAAAGAAAAAAGAAAAAGAAAACATATATATATATATATATTATTATATATATTATATTGTTTAATATATAATCTAAACTCGTGACTGAGTCATTGTGGATGTGCACACAGAGACAAAGATCCACACTTTAAAGGTAGAAATGTAGAGGGGTTCCGGAACATTAAACCAGCCAGAAGCCACATATGTGGGGACTAACCGAGACATATGGATACAACTAGGAGTGGAGTCTCGCCAAGCCAATGCTTCTCTATTAGAAATAGTTCAACAATTATGCACAAAAATGACTCGTTTAAGGACGAACAAGGAACGACTGCGGTGGGAACAAGAATGAATCCTCCAAAGTCTATCTGATCGACAAAATAAAAAAGGACCAGATCCTAATGCAAAGGATAGGGAGAGGACTCCAACAACCCACCATGTTGAAGGTAACACAAAATTATTCAATGACCATGGATAATATGAGGAAGGATGTTCAGATAACATTTCTGACTAGCATAAAACTAGGAAACCAAAAATGGACTTACAAGGGGAACTTAAAAAGATAAAATCATCACTCTTTGAAGCATAATTTGATGAAGTGACTGAAGTCTCATTAATCGACATGAGAATGTACTTCCAGATTTATGACTACACCGGGAAACTTAAAGCTCGGCAGAGAGTTTATCAACTAATGGGAAAGGCCACCCTTTGGTGCGAGGAAATCAAAACTGTGTGAAAGATTGACGAGGAACATGTTATGTGCTAGGAATTTGAGAAGAACTTCAAGGATAAGTATATAATAGAGTGGTACTATGGCGATAAGTCAAAGGAATTCCATGAACTAGGGTTGGTCTCCTTAACCATGGATGAGTACATGAAGTGATTTACTTCCTTATTGCGATACGTTCCATATATGCAAGAAGAAAAAGTGAAAATTCAGAGATTTATTAGCAACCTGCCTAACTTTATGAAGGAAAAATTAGAATTCGAGTATCCAAGGACAATGGATGATGCAGTTCAAAAACCCTGCATCTGTTATTGGCAAATGAGGCAGAAGAATGAAGGGTCCAAAGGGGTATTAAATAGAAAAAGAAGGAATTTACCCTCAATCAGACCAATAAACAATGCTAATGGCAAGAAAAATCAACAAAGAACATTCAAAATATTCCCACAGAAACAGCCAAAAGTTACAGCTTACTCTGAGAATATAGAACCAGAGGGACTCAGTGAGCCTATAAATGACCAGTAACCATAACAACCCCTATAGTGTTAGGGACGTGGAGAATCACATTATTATAAAAATTTCACCCACAGGGCCAGAACAGAACAACTTTTGAATATGCAAGAGCCTCCAGAGTTGGAGAAGTAGCAACAAGCATACCTCGAATTAACGTTTCTCTAGACAACCATGAAGCAGAATACCAGCCTACCATGATCGATGTGAAGGTATGATTGTTGATCAACCTGTTTCTATTTTTATTTGATCTGGGTGCTAGCTTAAGCTATGTAAGTCCTAAAGTGGTAGAGAAATTCCAGTTGTAGAGCAACAAATTTGAGAAACATTGGCTAGTCCAACTAGCCACGGGGACGAAGAGGGGGGTATCTGCAAAAACATAATGTTGTCCATAATATTTTTATGACAACCAATCCATGTGGACCTTAATATACTCACTTTAGGTTGCTATGATGTACTAATAGGGATGGATTGGTTGCAAGGGTCTTGGCCCCTAGTTGACTGTAAAAATAAATCTGTAACTTATCTCACGAAATCAGGACAGAGAAGATAAATACAAGGAATCATGAAAAATATTAAGTTACGTCCTATTGCTGCTAATCAGTTGGGAAGATGTCTCAGGAAAGGTTGTCATGTTTATGTCGTTCAAGTAGGATATACCAATTCAAAAGGTAAAATGACCTCCATAGAAGATATTCCTGTAATACAAGACTTCAAGGATGTATTTCCTGAATCCATTCTAGGTTTACAACCCAAGCGTGACATTGATTTCACCATTGAATTGATACTGGGAGTAGCCCTTGTTTCATGAGCTCCTTACTATATGAGTATTTCTGAACTAACAGAACTCAAAATGTTGCTTCAAGAACTCCTCGATAAAGGATACATACGTCCCAGTGTATCCCCTTGGGGAGCCTCTTTGTTGTTTTTGTGAAAGAAGGTTGGAACCTTGAGATTATGCATTGATTATCATTAGTTATATAAATTGATTGTCAAAAAAAAATATCCCTTACCATGCATTGACAATCTTTTTGACCAAGTGCAGGGAGCAAGTGTATTCTAAAAAATTGACTTGAGGTCTAGCTACCAACAAACAAGGATAAAGGAGGAGGACATTTGAAAAATTTCAATTCGCACTCGTTATGGCCACTACGAGTTAGCCTTTGGGCCTTACTAATGCTCCAGCTACCTTTATGACTCTGATGCATGGTATCTTTTAGCCCCATTTAGATAAATTTATGCTAATTTTAATTGATGATATACTTATTTATTCTAAGATCCAAGAGGAGAATAAAAAGAGCTTGAAAATAGTATTTCATATTTTGAGGGATAACTAGTTATGCGCTAAGTATAACAAGCGCGAAGTTTTAAAAAATCATATACATTACGTGGGTCATGTGATTTCAGCCGAAGGAATAGTGGTGGATTGAGAAAAGGTCAAGACTATTATGGAATGGACCACCTCGAAGAATGTTGTCGACATTAGATCCTTTTTAGGCTTATATGGCTACTACTACTAATTCATTAAATGTTTTTCAAAAATAGCCTTTCCTATGACTTCTTTACAAAAAGGGGCATACCTTTCGAGGGACAGCGGAATGCCAACAAAGTTTTGAGCAGTTAAAAGAGATACTTACTACTGCCCCTCTCCTAAAAGTAGCAGATCCAGAAAATTCATTTGTGGTCTGCACAGATGCAAGTAAGGAGAGCGTTGACATGGTACTAAGTCAGGAAGGGAAAGTCATAGCCTATGAATCACACAAATTAAAAGAATACGAAAAAAGATATTCTACTTGTGATCTCAAATTGAAAGCAGTAGTGCATGCACTCAAAATGTGGTTACACTACCTCCTAGGGAAGAAATTCCTGTTGCTAACTGATCATAGCAGCCTTACTAATTTCCTTAACCGGTCTAGTTTGAAGGCTCAACAGGCAAGGTGGATTGCATTCTTGAGTGAATTCAACTTTGATATGAAACACCTTAAAGGGAATGAAAATTGAGAGGACGATGCTCTAAGAATAAAATTACATTGCATTTATGAAGTGAAATACAATCAAGTACAATCTAATCTATCAGATCTCATCAAAGAGGCATCTTTGAAAGACCCCAAATATTCCTTTCTTTGGTAGCAAGCCTCAGAAGCTCAGGAGAAAGGGGAATAGTCGGATTATGGTATTAATCTTGAAAAAATAATAACATTCAGAAACAAAATATATGTTCCTAACCAAAACTCTATTAAACATTTATTATTGGATGAGTTCCATAGGAAAACTTACACCGCTCACCCAGGATACCAGAAACTGTTTTCTGCTATCAAAAGGAATTATTTCTAGTCGGATTTAAGGAAGGATGTGGCTGAATATCTATTCAATTGTTTAGAATTCCAGTTGGTGAAGGCAGAACATTAGCATCCCGCCAGTCAATTGCAACCATTACCCATTCCCAAGTTGAAGTGGGAGACGATCACCCTAGAATTTATCGCTAGATTACCTCATACTAAGAAGCAGCATGGCTTAATCATGGTAGTAGTGGACAAGATGAGAAAAAATGCTTATTTCATACCTGTGAAATCCACCTACAAGATGGTGGAGATCGCAGACATATTCATGAGAGAGATATTCTCGTTGCACAGGATACCCCAGGTAGTAATCTCTAACAGGGATGTAAAATTCACATCCACATTCTAGAAAACCCTCTTCTCCATATTGGGTACCCAGATTCATTTTAGTATGGCTTACCACCCATAGAAGGATGGTCAGATTGAAAGAGTAAATTAGGTTCTAGATGATATCTTAAGAATGTTTGTTATGCAGCAACTGTAGAAATGGGGGGACTATCTCCATCTGGTGGAGTTTTCCTACAACAATGGTTACCAAGACTCCCTGGGCATGAGCCCATTTGAAGTATTATATGGGAGAACGTGAAGGGTCCTGATATGTTGGCTGAAATGGAGGACACAGTTAAAAAGGTCCGTAAGAATTTAAAAGCCACCTAGGATAGGAAAAATATACATGCAGATTAGAAGATATTGCATAAATAATTTCAATTGGGGGATCATGTATATTTGAAAGTCAAAACCCAAAAAAGTACCTTGCAGTGGAAATGTTGTGCTAAATTGGCACCTCGATATTGTGGACCATTTCAAATCTTGGAACGGATTGGACCTGTAGCATACAAGCCAGCGATCCCAGAGCACATATGGGTCCACAACGTTGTTCATGTCTCTTTGTTAAAAAAATATGTGTACGACCCTAGACATATTATTAATTGGGAGAATATATAGGTAATAAGAGAATAGTACCAGTAAATTATAAATCATTACTTTGAAAATTTTTGACAGCAGGCTATATGTGTGCAGGTTGAACACGAGGGATAATTTCTGGAAGAGCCTCTCGTATCCTCGATTGGAGAGAAACCATCTTGCGGAAATGAACGATAACCCATGTTAAATTGCAATGGAAGCACCTCAGCCTAGATGAGGCTACTTAGGAAGAGGAGGAAGTCATGTAGAAAGCATATCCAACATTCTTTGCTTGAAAGCACCACCAGGGGCAGTGTTCCTCTCAATGGGGGAAGCTATAACACCCAATGATGCATGGCATTTATTTATTACCAAGCTTTACTATTTACTATCATGTTTTTCTTCTTTATTATGTGGTAAGATGGATTATTAAAGAATTAGGCTAAAAAGCCAAAACTGATTTTGGTAATTGTTAATTAAAAGAAATTGATTAGTTGTCAAAATAACTAAAGAATCAGTTCAATAACTCCTAAAAAACAGTTAGAAGCAATTGCCCATATGGTCCTTTAAAAAGGAAATGGCAGAAACCTGGAAGGGTTTGGAAAATAGGAGAAGAAGGGCTTACTATCGAAAATATTCCTTGAGCTAGACAAATTAGCTAGTGGGAAGAGGTTGTGGATAACAGTCGAAGGGTACAAGACTTGAGTCTGGACAAAGTCTTGACACCCAAGGTACCAGACTATCCTCATGCAGTGACAGGAGTTGGAAGAGCTCAGAGGAGGATTCTGGATGTAATTGCCAGATGCATGGCTAGGTGGTGATACCTTCTAGATAGAGGAAATAATTGCATGTTTATATTTACAACAGGAAAAATAAATAAGCAATCTCTAGTAAGAAAGATTAATTATTGTTGTATATTGTAGTTAAATAGTTAGCATGCAAATTAATTACTGTAAGACTGTCATTGAAAGTTAATAAGTATATACTGCCTTTTGCTATATTCCTAGCATGCCAGATTATTGCAGACATTGATGCATAACTGAAGTAATGACATTAGGGAACCTTTACTGAAGTAATGACATTAGGGAACCTTTAACCACTACATAGTAACATAAAGAATGCACCAATTATCTAAGCAATAGTATAGGAATGAATTGTAGTAGAATAAATAATGTTCCTATTTACTTTCTGAATATAAATTGTTTTTGAAGAGCTCCCCGAATAATGAAACCAGATTAGATATCTTATCAATTATTAGATATTCTAATACATTTATCTATTTTGGTAGTACTAGGAAAATACAAAACAAGTGGCAAAAATCTTCAAATTTCATTCAACAGTAAAAAGAATGAAAAAATAAATATTGTGAAGGTTATATGGCTCTCGGTTGGGTTTCTAGGAGAACCTCCACAAGCCTATTACCACAATAAATCATGTATTAAACATACATGGATTGCTACCCTAGAACTATCACGTAAAGAACAAAGACAATCATAATTTCACATAAAAATCAAATATCTAACTCAACATAAAAATCAAACAGTGAATATCCACAAGATGAATACAGTGTTTCAAGTGGCCAATCTAACCCTAGGAATCAAACCCTAGCTGCAACAAAAACTTCATGGGTATGAAACAACAAACTATTGAAAATGGTATGACCACGAGATAAATATATAAGACATTAAGTTAAAAATTGTGTATGTACAGAACTCCACAAAAACCCTTATCGACAGTTCAAAGTTGATATCAGCGTGTTTATGATGGGTTTTTCATTTACCCACAAAAGATACAGTAATACAAGTGTATTCGTAGCTTTCTAGCTAGCATTAAAACCCTAAAATATCCTAATGCATTAAAATGGCAGAGTCCTTCAAGTAATGAGGCCTATAGTCTGAAAAACACAATCGCCAGGATCAACCTGAAATAGTACCGATGAAAATTGAATGCAACAACTTGTGCAAGAATGGGGTTTCATTCTAAATCTCCTTTGAAACATAAAAAGTCATACCACAACTTGAAATACCTGCGAACCAGAGACGCACTGGATTAGACATGGCAATCAAATTGGCAGGAAAAAAATTAGTAGTAAAATCCTAACCGGAGGATAAGTTACATGAGAGAGGTTGTCGAGCAATGGAATGCATAGGATACCTGACAGAGCCAGAGCTGCCATTAGGGTTTCCTCAAATCAAATAAAACCTCGAGAGTTCATTGTTATATCTTGATAAGTTACCTTTGGTCGCGAAGTGAACCAATGCGTCCTTTCATTGCAGAGATTTGAGCCATCAGCATTTTGACTTGCTACGTGGAATGAGAAGGATGAATCTGTTTTATGTATCAATGAAGGAGGTTTAAACAAAGACTAGCAAATGAGCTTGAGGAGTCCAGTTCTGTTCCACCATACCTGTGAGGCTTGTAGACGTGGTCCTAGCAGGAAGTGGTGTGTTACAGCCATCTAGGTCACTCTTTATTGCAGAGCCAAACTACAAAGTCATCACATAACTCAAATGACCCTGACCTCATCGTGAAGTGCATTAAATTGCAGGGAAATCCTCAAGTCAACGAGATCGTGGAAGTTCTTCGATCCAACGGTGAGGACGGGGCCAGTTATTGGGGTCGGGACTATTCTGTCCAGTCTCATCGATACTAAATTGAATGTTGTTCTGTCAAGCTACAGACCTTGGGTTCCCTCCACGTTAATGATGAGGTGTTTCCAGATGCATGATGGTGTTTTACCGCTAGCTAAACTCCCTAGGTACCATCCTAATGTGAATAAATAAAAGTATATTTTTATGTTTATATTATAAAGTTAGTTGGTTACAATTGCATTGTAAAAACCTATTTTTAACTTAAATATTGTTTTTGAATTAATCACTTACATATCTTAATTTTTAATTATTTGAATTGATTCTATTTTACGATTGAAATATGAATTGTAATTTTAATGACAAAACAAATACTATGTAGTATTTAGTAAAAATTTAGCTAAATTAAACATTTAACATTGTAATATGATAAATAGATAGATTTTTGCATGAAATATATATATTTAGTTATGAAATTTAAAAAATAATAATTTAAATTTTAAAATTTGAAAAAATATTTTTTATAAATGTTAAAAAGTTAAGAAAAAATATTTAACCATGAAATATATAATACATGTTTATTTTTTTGAAATGAATTACATAAAAGTTAGAAATGATGGATTTTTAAAATTGTAGGATGAAATATTTTTGGACATTGATTAGATAAATGTACAATAAAATATATTTTTTTTCAATTTTTATTATATATATATATATTATATATGGTGGTGGTGGTTAACATCCACTAAGATCAAATTGGTCTATCGGACCTATAATTTTCTTAGTTCTTAATTGTTTGGCTTCTTGTCTTTCTTGGCGAGATTGGTGTTGTAGCTTTCTTTTTCTTCTGTACGGTCTTCCAACTTTCTTTATCTTGCATCTCCTTGCTCTCTTCTGGTTCTTGGGACATTAGTGTCTTAGCTTGACGCTCGGTTCTGTTCGTCCTTTTGAAGATAGTCGGAGAAGAAGTTTGGTGGTCTAGGAGATCTGCTTTGTTGTTAAATGAAGATTTATTTTGTGCAATATTCAAATCCTCATAACTTTTGATTCTTGATGGGTTGTCGAGTTCAATTTTTCTATGTTGGGCGGGGCTTTTCGCGTGCTTGTCTTCAGAGTTGTTTCTTTCTTGCCCGACTTCTTGTGATTCAAAGTTTTCTAGAGAGTATTCTTCCTTGATGATAGTGTAATGTTCTTTTTGTGCTCTTTCCCACCATGTAGATCTGTGGTGATTCTTTTCTTCAGATTTGTTTCTTTCTTTCCCAATTTCTTGTGATTCAAAGTTTTCTAGAGAGTATTCTTCCTTGATGACAGTGTAATGTTCTTTTTGTGCTCTTTCCCACCATGTAGATCTGTGGTGATTCTTTCTAGCAGAATTTTTCTGGGAGGCTTTTGGGCAATTTTTTGCTAGATGGCTTATCTCAAAGAAGGATGGACATGTGGAGAGGATACTTTCATAATCAAGTTTCTGGTTCCACACCTAGTCTTTACTTGTTAGGTTTATTTTAGCTGGGAATTCATGCTAAATTTATAATTTAGTTAGTTTTTATGATTTTTTTTTTATTTGATAAAAAAGGAAATATATCATAAAGCAAGTGTTTTGATACGTAAAATAGGTTAAGTAAGTTTGAATTTAGGCTTCTGTGATCTATATCTTGTCAAAAGTAACCATTAGATTCTAGTTGTTGGAATGATCTGTCTCTTCACCCAATCTCTCTATTTAACTCGATTTTCCTGATGATGAACCACACTAATCTCTCTATTTAACTCGATTTTCCTGATGATGAACCACACTGGTTGGTTGACAAATGAATTTTGATGTGATTATCACCCAAAAAACTTAGAAATCAGGATTAAGTAAGTATTTTAATTTATATTATTGCGCTAGTATTATATAAAATTTGGTAAAGTTTGTTAGAATTATAAATTTCAATATTTTACTTTTTTTTTTAATATTTAATTGTAGTTTAAGTTTTAGTTATATTTTGGTCAAATTTGCCTGAACTTTGTTAAAAATTCATTAGATTTTTTCTAAACTCCGTAAATTGGTTAAATTTTACTTGAAATCCTAAAAAAGAAATTGTTAAAATTACAAATTTAAGTTGTGAAACCTACACAACCTTAATACCATATAATTTTTGAAGAACTTAAATCTATTTATTTATAAAAATTTACAATATGATAAAAATATTTTATTATATTGGTAAAATTCAAAAACCCCTCTCAAATCGATATTAAATAATGAACATTTTATAACATAATATTCCTAATCTATGTTATATATAATTGACATTTTGTAATATAATACTGATATAATAAGCAAATTATAAATAACTTTAAATAAATAATTTATGTTATATTTAATTGACATTTGGTAATATATCACTCACATAATTAGAATTATGTATCAATTATAAATAACTTTAAATACCATATCTTCAATTAGTTTGGTGAATGATTTCCCATCACTAGTCAAATATCTCCACGTTAAAATGGAACTTTATTGCATGGACCAAAAACATATATTTAAAAAGACAATTGACAACAAAAAAATGTTTCATTTCACAAGATCTTAAACTAAATAATTTTAGATCCGCACAGCTCGCTGCAATTGTTTGATTATCGCAGTTTAAAATATAAAATAGGGTGGGGTCCAGATGTAATGTAAAATATGTTGACTTTTGAATGCCTTTCATATCATCCAACCAATCTCCAAGGTTTCTCGGACGCAAAATTCTGAATACTTAATCGGACGTCAAAATGGTGATTCACCATTTGCAATCATTTCTGAAACTGGAGTCTGAACGTTCAGTTCGCTTCTTTTGGTTTCGTTGACGTGATAACTGGGAAGTGAGCGTCTAATTATTTGCAAATTATTTCTAATTGTATCTAAAAAAGATATTTTACACAAATTTGATGTAATTATCAATATGGGTTGTTTCCATATTGTGTTGTGTAAACGTTGTAATTATTATTACAATAATTATAAAATAAGTATAATTGTTACATAGTAGTTTATAAGTATAATTGTTACATAGTAGTTAGTACTGAAATGGTTAAATGGCTAAATTCGAACAACATTTTTTTGTTAAGGTTTTCAAATTTCAATGAATTATATTTGATCATAGAAAACAATTTTTTTTTTATGAATGGTGTTGAGTTATGAAAATATATTTTTTTAAGAAGTGAAAAGTCTGAAAAAATAATTTTGTAAATAATTTGGTTTTCTAATTTTGTTTTATATATATATATATATATATATATATATATATTAATAAAAAAAATAATAATTCCAATTTCAACTATATCAAATTCTAAGAATCATACCATGATTATTCCAACTTAGAAGTTATTGCACAAATTTCTATTATCTTACATAGCATAATTTATATTTTAGAAAATTTCTATTATAATAACTATGACACATGGCATTACATAATGAAAAATTTCCTCTGCAATCATTATATCTTTCTCATAAAAACCTAAAAATTAGCAATTATATAAATATAACTACTATTGTGTCGATGTAATCATTACAAAATAAGAGGTCAGCCAATCAAAATTAAGATAAATAAATTAAAATATTAAAAAAATAATAAAATTCAATTTATAATGTTAATTCATAGATGAGTTGTGATTTTTTTTGCTACCTCAAAATAATAGAAGGATAAACTAAAAATCCAATGCATCATAAATGCGTGTAGAGATAGTTAGACCAATTTAAATAATAATAACAAAATAACAAAATTCAATCCACAATGTCAAATTATGGAAAAGATGCAATTGTTTTTGGTAGAAGACAAAATAATACCCAATTAAAAAAAAACCAATAATTAATACTATACCTATAACAAATATAATAATACATATATTTTAACTTAAAAAGAAAAAATCAATTATAATGAAATTGCATATTTCAAAAATAAAAATATAATATATGTTTACCTTAGTGGAGGAACTCATTTCAATTTTACACATAAATAAAAGGATTAAAGAAAAAACATCTAACATAAACAAATTTTTAATTCTAATTATATCAACACTTTATTTTTCAACAAAAATATGTAGTAAAAAATCATTTTTGATAAACATCATATATTAAACTAGTTAGATATAAATTTTCTAAATAATATTAAAAAAAAATTGTTTTCATTAAAACAAACTCTTAAATACAACAATTATACATTGAACCAATTAAACATAATTTTTCTAAATAATATTAAAAAATAAACCATTTGCCTTTATTAAAACAGACTTTCAGCACATTTGTGACTTTACAATCTCAATATATGAAATCATACATAAAATAATTTGTTTAATAATATTTAACATGTATAATGATTTCTAACCTATACATTAAAAATATTACTTCTACACTCATTTTAAAAAAATATAATATTAAACATGTATAAAATTGCAGTTTCTAACCTATCACATAAAAAAATATTTACTTAACTACTCATCCAACAAACTTGCAAACAACATACACTAAAAAAATTAAAAGATTCAACAAAAGTAAATAGCATCTTAATTACTAAAATCATCTTTTAAAAAATTAAAATAATATTAAACATATATAAAATGCAGTTTCTAACCTATCACATAAAAAAATATTTACTTAACTACTCATCCAACAAACTTGCAAACAACATACACTAAAAAAATTAAAAGATTCAACAAAAGTAAATAGCATCTTAATTACTCGTTAGTAAAATAGTATCATTCAAATACTGGTTATTAAAAATTTTATCTTTTACTTATTATTAATAAAATTTCATACCATTACAATTATTATAAAATCAAATAAAAATGTTGTACTTCTATTATTATTTTTTTTTCTATTTTATTTTAAAATTATTTTTTCCGTATACAATTCAAAATCCCCATTTCCATACCAATATAAGATATTTCTATTATCCAAATTATGTAAAAATATATCTGTATATTAAGGAGTTATGTTTTCCATATATGTACTCATACTTGAACTGAGATGGCTGCCAAGTTATCCGTTTTGACACCTTATCTAAACTACTGAGCTAATAAGATAGATGATAAAAGTTTATTGGTGTTTTGGTTCTGATTTGTTTTATAATTGTTTTCAGACCCCATAGGGCCTACACAATAGCCCTGGTTGGTATTAATATGTTTAGTAATTAAATTTTAGAGAGCTATTGTATAACTTTGGTGTAGGTGGAAAAACAGATTAATATTGTACTTCAAAATAATTGGCAATGAGGTTTGTATTTCAGAATAGTCTGAATTAGCATGTTTTTGTCGAATTTTCTTCATAGTGAGTGAGTAGATTATCGATCTGTACATGGCGTGGAACTATGACATATCATTAAGATGACTGGAGAAAAGTTTCAAATTAACATCGCTGGGAGAAAAGTTTCAAATTGAAATATGTTTCTGATATCTGATATATAAATGACATTCTCGAAGGGATTTTTATTTTTCAATAAAAAAATCATAAACTTGAATCCATGAGAATTTTCATTGCAACACTAAGATTTTATTTTAATGGATTAAAATTTCAAAAATTATAATTTTGTTTCAATAAAGTAAAAATCACAGTTATTTACAAAATTAGTTAGAAGAAAACTAAACATATTCAATATGGTGCTCTTAAAATTGATTTTGAAAATTTTCTTGTGCTATATCTATCTTTAAATATTATATTTTTAAATTTCATTCTATTTATCTCTTCCCAAAATTCATATATATCTATATCTATATATATATAATATATATATATATATATATATATAAATAAGAAAAGTGTAAAAGTAAGTTTTAAGAGTTAGCTCAATTAGTCAAATCAAGTGCCTCGGCAATGAAAGGTCACAAGGTCGAATCCCGAAAGCTTGGGGTCAGGTTAGTAAATAGGCCGAGGGGTGTTGATGCCCTGCAGGTGGCGTCCACTCAGTGTTAAACAACCCTAGACGAGGGGTGTTGATGCCCTTCGGGTGGCGTGGCATCCACTCAGTGTTAAACAACCCTAGACGAGGGGTGTTCATGCCCTTCGGGTGGCGTCCACTCAGTGTTAAACGACCTTGGACATAGCGGCTACCCACTGACTCGGTATCCGTGAAATAGAAGTGAAAAAAAGAAAAGTGTAAAAGCATAAAATATATTGATGTTAGAAAAAACTTTTTGGTATTTTGGTTACCTGTTTTATTAATTGTTGTCGGACCCAACAGGGGCTACATGGCCTACTCACATTGTTTATGTTGGGATAAGCTGAAGTTTATATATATATCATTTGTCTTCTTCTATGGGATTATCCGTGAACCAGAAGTGAGAAAAAGAAAAGTGTAAAAACATAAAATATATTGATGTTAGAAAAAACTTATTGGTATTTTGGTTACATGTTTTATTAATTGTTGTCGGACACAACAGGGGCTACATGGCCTATGGACATTGTTTATGTTGGGATAAACTAAAGTTGATATATATATCATTTGTTTTTTTTATAAGATTATATATATATATATATAATATATATATATATATATATATATATATATATATAATATATATATATATATATATATATATATATAGATATTATGATTATATTTATAAATTAGATTAAATTAAATTCAGTTATTTATTTGAAAATTAATTAATGTTTAAGAATATGTGTTTCTTATAAAATGTCACAGATTTAAATTTAAAGAGATTGAATATTTATATTTTTTTAAACATAGAAGTCAAATAGTTATGTTCAGACAAATTCCTTGTCCCATAAACAAAGGATCTCATTCACAATTTTGGTACCTAACTTGTAATGACCCAAATATAAAATTTGCAGAAAATAGCTTAATAAATTTAAGTTGTCAACACCATAAACAATTTGCACAAATTAAACCACAAAATTTACAGCAAAAAGGGAAATAGAATTTTCAATTGAATAATAGAGAATATAAACATGCAAAGGATTTCAGCCTTATTTTATTAATATGTAAATAAGATAGTACACGAGAAGGAATATGGCTGAGATGATGGTCTCGAGTACATTACAATAATGTCACAATTGACCTCGATGGGTCCACTAAGGGAAGAGATGGGTCCTGGCTCACTCACATTGAATCACCCTAGGGTTTTCATCCTGGGGCTACTGTTAAGTAGAAAACTGGTTTCTCAAAACCTCGTCATCAAGATAGTGCAAAAGTCCAATATGTGTCAAAATCATCTCCTTGGGCTTCTCTTTTAGAGATCTAGTGCATCGATCCCCAAGCCTCTAGAAGCACCTTATTTTATTATTCTAGAAGCTCCTCCATTGACTTTATCTTAACTGACTTTCTAATTTTATTTTATTTCACTTCAACCACTTTTGGGTGTTATCCTCCAATTAATTATTTTTCCTTAATTAAATGAATAATTAATGTCATTTTTAATGAAGAAAATGGTGAATCTCTCACCATTCTTTCTCCAGCCACTAGAAGTCACTTCATCCCATCCCATAGGTATTCTCATTCCGGTTCCAATGAGCTATTACGTTAAGGTGTTCCATCAAGTAATCTTCCTGGAATGTCACCTCAAGCATAATCGAATAAGTTAGGCCCCATAATAATGCTAATTAGTTCTTTATGTATATCTGTTTTCTAGAGAAATTGATATTGAAAAAAAGTAGGTAATATGGACATTCAGGTCATTTATTTTATTTTCTTAATGAAATATTTAAAAGAAAATATAAAAAATTATGCATCTCTCTATTATTCAAAAGTTGGTGTATAATATTTTTTTTGCATATTTAATTATTTTATCTCTCCAAAGTTGCTATAAAATTATATTACTTCATTTGGATAGGGAGATAATTTATTCATGTTTGAGATTGAATCTGAAATATTTTTACCATATTTCCTTTATACTAGGTTGTAATAACCACATTGAATCAAGCTACCACACTGAGAGTGGGATTATTTACCACATTAAAGAATATGTATACTATATCTAGAAGAGATCATCTATTTGATCAAATGATAGGAGCAATGGTTTTCTTTAAAATAAATCTCGTAACTAGATATGACCAGTTAAGGATTAAGGAAGGTAACATCCCACAAACCACCTTTGTAACTCACTTCAAGCATTATGAGTTTGTTGTAGTGAGGTTTGGTTTGACCAATGCACTGAATATGTTCATGAGCCTCATGAATGGTTTGTTCCATAAGCTTTTGGACCACTTTGTCCGGGTATTTTTGGATGATATTCTTATGTATTCCAAGAATGAAAGTAGCATGAAGAGCACTTAAGGGTTGTGCTACCCCTAAACGCTCTTCCCTAGGGCCATATTCCTTTGTTATCCTAAGGCTTTATTTCTTCACCATCTCCTCTACTCTAGGGCCTCATTCCTTCATTATCCCCTCTTCATTAGGGCCCTTTTCCTATCCCTAGGCTCCTTCAACCTATTTACTCCTAGGTTTTGATCCACTTTATTCTAGGTCTCAGATTCACTTGTCTCATAAACTTAGTTTGTTGCCTCAACCACAACAATTATCTCCCAACCTCTAAGCTTGTAAAAAGTTATTGAGAAAAAAATACTCAAGACATACCAATGTTAATACATTCATACCTAACAAAAAAAACACATTTGCATTCTTATTTTTTAAAACACATATATTTTGTAAAGTCACATTCTAGTTGTCGGAAAGATCTCTCTCTTCATCCAATTTCTCTATTTAACCCGATTTTCCTCATGATGAACCACACTAGTTAGTCCACAAATGAATTTCTATCTGATTATTGCTCAAAATACTCAAAAATCAAGATTAAGTAAGTATTTTAATTTATCTTACTGCCCTAGTATTATATAAAATTTGTTGTAAGTATAAATTTCAATATTTTACTCATTTTTTAATCTTTAATTGTAGTTTAAGTTATAGTTATATTTTAGTCATATTTACCTGAAATTTGTTAAGGATATATTAGATTTTTTCTAAAATCTAAAAATTTGTTAAATTTTAATTAAAATCCTAAAAAAAAAAATTGTTAAAATTACAAATTTAAATTATGAAATCTACTCAATCTTAATAACCCATAATTTTTTCAAAAAATTAAATCTATTTATATATTCAACACATATTTTCAATAACAAGCATTTCCCATATAACCATTCAAAAAAATCTTTCTCAAATTTATATTAAATAATCGACGTTTTATAACATAATATTTATAGTTTATGTTATATTTAATTGACATTTTGTAATATAATACTTATATAATTAGAATTACATATAAATTATAAATAACTTTAAGTAATTATAATTAGAATTACATATCAATTATAAATAACTTTAAATAACGTATCTCCAATTACTTTCGGGAATTATTTCCCACCACGAGTCAAATATCTCTACGTTAAAATAGAACTTTATTGCATTGACCAAAAACATATATTTAAAAATAGATTTCACAACAAAAAATGTTTCATTTCACAAGATCTTAAACTAAATAATTTTAGATGCGCACAGCTCGCTGCAATTATTTGATTTTCACAGTTTAAAATATAAAATAAGGTGGGTTTTGAATGCAAATTGTGTTTCGATGTTTTATGATCATATGTGATGCGTTGAATACAAATCTGGTAGCAGGTCGATACTTGGGCGAACTGGTAACAGCCAGGGTTTACAGAAATAAATAAAGTGTTGGACACTATGGAGAGGCATAAGGGGAGCACCATTCCCTTTCAGTCGTGGCAAGAAACTACTGGAGGCTGAAATAGGTTTTCAGGAGGAGGGAAACTGGACAAAAGAGAATCAATGGAGCAGAATAATAGGAGGAAGGAAGCCAGAAGGGAAAAAGGGGAAGAGAAAAAGAATCAGGAAGCAGAAAACAAAAAACAAAATGGTCGATGTAAGCCTAAGTCCACTATCATACCCAAAGTGGTGTTAAGTGATCCAGCAGTACGGGTGCACGGGGATCACATGGCGACTTATGCAATCATTTGTAAATTAATGGAGTTATGGCCAACGAAGAAGGCACTATAAGCATGGATTAAAAATCACTGGAAACCTAAAGGCGACATAGACCTACACCTTGGATCAAAGGGTTTCTTCATTGTAGTTTTCACTAACATTGAGGATAAAGACAGGGTGTTTGAAGGAGGGCCCTACCTCTATGCAGCTGCAGGCCTCTATATGCGACTTTGGATGATGAATTTTTTCCCGGAGCGTGAGACTTTCACTTTGGTCCCGGTTTGGGTACAACTCTACTCCTTATCACTAGATTACTGGAAATGAAAATCATTATCTACAACAGGGAACAAACTAGGGCATTTTGTTAAAATATCTAAGGCAACTAGAAGGGGAAAATATACTTCCTTTGCCCGTATATGTGTGGAGATGGACCTCTCTGGAGCTCTACCAAATGAAGTGATCCTGGAAGTTTTTGATGAAGAATGGGTACAAGAAGTGGATTATGAACATGTTCCTTTCAGATGCCGCATAAGCCATGAACATGGGCACCTATTCAGGGACTTCCCTCTCAACAATATAGAGAGCAGAAGTAAAGTTATAGCAGGGAAAGAAACTGATAGCTTTCACAAGGTGGGAGGTAAAGGAGGAAAATAATACAAAAAAAGGCAACAATGAGGAAAAGTAGACAAGCCAGAATAGGTACAAGGTACTAGAAGAAGAAGAGGAGTTAGAAAAGGAAAATCAGACCATGGAGGACAACCCAGGGGAGAAGGAAAAGGAAGAAAATATGGAGGAGATACAAGATATTGACTAACAAAAGGAGACTATGATGAGCAACATGGAGCTTGAAATGGACCAAGAAATGACCCAGAGTGAGGTGGAAATGGAGGATCATGAACGGTGGGATATTCTTGAAAGAGAACATCTAGATCTAGAAATATTCTTGAAATAGGGAATCGCGGAAGGTATGGATCCATTACCTCAACAGGAGTTTAATAGATTGCAATAGCTGTTTTTGTGGAGAACTCAGGAAAAAGGTTTGGGAGGTAAAAGAAACCTCGAGAGATAGGACAATGAAGGGGTGAAAACCTTCAAAACCACATTAGGACTCACCCCTAGAGACCTAGGAAGGAAAAGAGGTAGAAAGAAACAAAACAAGCTACTGATAGAATGTGGAAAACTGATGATAGATTCAGGTAAGATGAAAGATCTAACCAGCTACTCTTTTACAAATCTTTCTTAATGAAGATCACATCTTGGAATATTAGAGGTCTAGAAAGGAAGGGGAAGCACAGGAATCTTAATAATATAATGAAAGTAGAAAAACTAGACATTATTTTCATCCGGAAAACTAAATGTTCAATTCAAAAAATAAAAGAAATACACAACAAATGGCTTAATAGATATGAATTTCTAGAAGTCAAAGCAAACAAAACAACAGGAGGTATTCTCACATGTTGGAACCATCAAAGAATAGGCATAGTGGATGCTGAAGCATCTAGGAATTATTTATCAGTGGTTATTCAGCCTTTGGAAGACAGGGAAACTTATTTAATCACAAACGTTTATGGTCCACAGAAACCTAATGACAAACTCAGACTACTTACTTCTCTAGAGGATCTAAGAGATAGACATTCAAGAATACCATGGATTCTGGGAGTGGACTTTAACATGATCAAATCCCTGTCAGAAAAATAGGGTGGGACCAGAAATCTTGGCAGAGACTCTACAACATTTCATAATTTTATAAGCAACATGAAGCTAGTTGACACAAATAAAAGTAATGGCCTCTTTACCTGGAACAAGAAAAGAGGAGGAGAGTCTCAAGTAGCCTCAAAGCTAGACAAATTCATTATCTCAGAGGACCTTATGCTCACAAGCCTTGATATCACAGTGAGGATTCTCCCCTTTGGTGGCTCGGACCACTAGCCTGTTCAACTTGAGGCGTCCTGTATAGGAACCCCCAAAAATATACCTTTTTGAATTGAAAATATCTGGCTCACCGATCCAAAATTTATTAGCAACATTCAAAAATGTTCAAAAGAATATTTGTAGATCCAGGGGATGAGAATGTTTTTATTACACAAAATATTGAAACATATCAAAATCAAACTCAAAGATTGGAATAAGAATGAGTTTGGTAATATTTTTGAAGCTAAAAAAGTTGTTGAAAGGAAAATGCAGGAAATTAATTAGACCCTAATCACCAATGGCTTCGATGGGGAAAGAAATGAACAAGCTAATGAACATCAACAGGAATGGGAGGAATTATGCAAACAAGAGGAAATATTTTGGAGACAAAAATCAATAGTACAATGGCTAAAATAAGGGGATAGAAACATAAGTTTTTTCCACAGATCTATAATGGAGAAAAAGTCTCACAATAGGATCTCAACAATCAAGGATTCCAGTGGCAACCATCTCAATACCCATGAAGAAATAGAAGTTGTGTTGGTCCAACATTTTCAAGGCATGTCAAAGGAACCTCTCTTATATAGAACACAATTTATCGGTGATTTCACAAAGCACATTCCTAAGAGTAACAAGAGAAGACAATTATAATCTTAATAGGCTGGTGAATAAAGAGGAGGTCAATGAAGTCATCAAATATATGCAGAATGAAAAAGCGCTAGGCCTAGATGGTTTCAATGTAGATTTCTTTAAAGCATGTTGGAGTATTGTCAAGGAAGATATATTGAATGTGCTGGAGGACTCCAGGAATAATAGAACACTATTCAAGGCACTCAAAACATCCTTCGTGTCCTTGATTCCAAAACAGGACAATGCTATGACACCAGACAAATTTAGACCTATAGCTTTATGCAATGTAGTGTATAAAAATTTTCAAAATAATTGCCAACAGACTTAAACCCCTTATTCCTACTCTGTCTTCTGTGGAGAAAATGGGATATGTGGAGAGCAGACAAATTCTCAATAATATCATTCAAGCTCATGAGGTGGTTCACTCAATGATAAGTAAAAGGCAGGCATGAACGATTATGCAACTAGACCTAGAAAAGGCTTATGATAAGTTAAATTGGGCCTACATCGGGAAGGTCCTTCTAGCTTATGGATTTGACCACAAATGGGTAAGATGAGTAATGGCCCTAGTGACTACCTCTAGTTTTTCAATTCTGGTAAATGGTTCTCCATCAAAGACCTTTAATCCTTCAAGAGGCCTCAGGCAAGGAGATCCTCTCTCCCCCTTTCTCTTTATTCTTATGATGGAAGGACTAGGATGAGCTGTCAAGTCCACTAAAGAAGCAGGTAAGATCCGGGGTCTCAAACTATCCGGGAACAGACAGGCTTTAACCCATCAACAATTTGTAGATGACACCATGCTACAGGGCATTCACACGGTCGAGGAAGTAGTTGCTTATAAACAAATGTTGAGAGACTTTGCTATGGTGGTGAGTGTAGAGGTAAGCCTCTCCAAATAAAAGATTTTATTTTTCAACATAAACATTGCTATTCAGAGAAACATTTCTAGAATTCTGGGCTTTCGAGGAGATATGGTACCATGCAAATATTTGGGAGTACCGCTCACAGACAAAACTCTGAACAAGACAGTATGGGATCCTGTGATTAATAAGTTGTGGGAAAAACTTGAAAATGGGCAAGAAGTTGTTTGAACTTGGCAGGAAGGCTGGTGCTTACAAAAGGTCTCCTTCAATTAGTTCCCATCTTCATGTTTTCAGCCCTTTCAGCTCCAAAAGGAGTTATGCAACAATGTAGAAATATCCAAAAATATTTTTGTTGGGGAAAAGGGGAAGAAAAGAATAAATGGGCCTTGGTTTCCTGGAAAAGGATATGTAAACCTAAAACACACGAAGGTTTAGGACTGGAGGATCCCAAAGTGCTAAACAAGGTTTTGGGGGAAAAATTATGGTGGAGATGGATAAAATATTCAGATTCCCCTTGGGCACAAATTTGGAACCAGAAATATGCAAGTAATTGGCAAGGCAAAGAGCATATAAGAATGTTTGGAATCATAAAAGACTCCCAGATCTGGAATAAAGTTTGGGAAAATAGAGGCATAGTTTAGAGAAATAGCTTCTGGGAAATTAGAGCTGGAGACCTTGAATGGTTTTGGGAGGATAAATGCCAACAGGAACCTAAGTTGTTAAGAGAAGAATTTATAGATATCAAGCATGATACTCACACCAAAGGGTCACTCCAAGTAAATTAATTTTGGGATCAGACAAATAGCGGAGGAAAATGGACAACTTGGAGGGAAATGGATTACATGGATAATGGCCTCTTGAAAGCACTACCTGATGCTCTAAAATGCATCCTAGTTTAAAGAAAGATCCTGATATCAGCTAATTCTGACAAACCAAAATGGGGAATTAACAATGAAGACACCTTTAACCTTAAAGAGGCAAAACACATACCCCTGGATCTTGATGCTACAAAATCGGATGGGGTTTGGAAGAATCTTTGGAAGAACCAAGGATGGATGAAAACCAAATTGTTCATGTGGCTAGTGCATCATAAGAAAATTCTGACATGGGAGAACATCTAGAAAAGGGGTGTTTCTCGCCTATCTAGATGCCAGCTATGTCAATCAAAAGAGGAAACTATGGAGCACCTTCTCAACCTCTGCATATTTACTTCCATGTTGTGGGATGGGATTGCCTCAATATTTAGACAAACAGATAGGGATAGAGGAAGAATTATCAATACCCTAAGGAATTGGAGGGGAAACTTCTCTGATTATGAAACGGTAAACAGAGCTTGGGCTTTAGCTCCCAGCTTCCTAATTTGGGATGTTTAGAAAGAACACAACAATAAAATCTTCAAAAATAAAAAGAGTTCCTCCCAAAGTATCATGGAACAAATTTTAAAATAACTCAAGGAGACAGTTGGGACTTTAATGCAAACACCCCCTAAGAACCTCCCTTCAAATGCTGATGTGTAGAGAATACTTTAGTTAGGTATGCGAGGGCTTATTCCTTAGGGCAATAATAGATTGGTAGGGCAGCTAGTCACTGATAAAGATTTCTGGCATCCACCCCCTCAGAGATATATGTAATGTAACATAGATGGGGCCTCAAAAGGAAATCCGGGCATGGCTGGTTATGGGGGAGTGATAAGGGATGAAAAGGGTTGTATACAATACATTTTTCATTGTAATTTGGGAAGAGCCACAAACAATATGGCAGAGCTAATGGCCCTAGAGAAATGTTTAGAAATCTTGAAGAATGACAATCTTCATAACATAATAATTAAAGTAGATTCTAAGTTGATTATCAATTCGATCAGGAGAATCTGTTGTGGTTCTTCTATGCAAAATGTCTCAAGACATTGGAGGCTTCTTTGGGTCTATCAAAGGATCTATCTCCACCTTCAGAACATGAGAACCTTAAGGTTCACACATGTGCGCAGGACTGCCAATAAATTGGCGGATATACTATCCAATAAAGGTGCTCTGTGTGCTAAGAGCAACAATAAGAATAGATGGCAAGAGGTTCCCCAGGGTAGATTGACGGATGATTGTCTCAACCAAGCAAATGTGGATCGAGAAACCCATCAGAACAAGGGATGCTAGCTGATCACATGATGCAGGTGCATCTCACCCTTTTCTTAATTAAAGAAAAATCCAAGTGGAGCGATGAAGACGTGGACCAGCGAAGCTGAATCGAAGGAGAAAAATAAGAAAATCTACTTTAAAATAGAGTTAAAGCGATTTAAAGCAGTTAAAGAAAAATCAAAGAGAGAATGGATAAGTCTCGATAGAGTTCCTATTGTTAACAACCATGCACGCTTTTGGGGAGTTTTTGTGGAGAAAAATCAGGAGAGGATAGGATCGGTCCTTCCTAAGACTTCTTATATAAATGTAATGCAATAGGAGTGTAATAGATATCTTATTTGTGAGGAAATTTGTGAGTGAGCTAGATGTAGCCGAGCGTGAGCTCGTTTTTAAGGCTGAAATGCCTTGATTTTGTCACTGTTCCGTAAATATAATAAAGTGTGTTCCTGTTCTGTGTTAATTTTATACGCTTATGTGTTTTATAAATAAGTTAATATCGTTTAATTGTGATTGCTGTACGCGCTGACAGTAAACACAGGGGAGCCAGAGTCTCTTCTACTTCGGCTTTGTTATTTTGAGAAGTCCTAAATTTTATCTTGAGTTCTGGCCAAGT
>APFE030820992.1:0-40829 GCA_000404065.3 Pinus taeda | reverse complement strand
AAAGAAAAGAAGTAGGGGGTTGTAGCTCCCTTCCAGGAGAGACTGGAAAACGAGAGAGAGTTGTAGCTCTCTGCAGGTTGCAACCTGCGTACTGGTAAAGGACTGCACTAGTACAAGACCATTGCAAAATGAGTTTCTAATTTGAAAGAAGATAGAGACATATTGCAGCAGGTGGTTTTCACCCACATTGGGTTTCCACCTTATATTTGGTGTTCTTTGATGTGAATGTCTATTTTTATTGTTCATGCTCATTATTTTATGGTACTGATATGCAAAAATAATTCAAAGTGTAAATAAGGAAGATTTGGTAAAAGAACTAGATAATACTGATTCACCCCCCCTCTCAGTATTATTTTCAAAAGGGTTTGTGTTTCCTTTTGGCTTTCAGTTTCTTTCTGCAAGTAGATTAGCTTCCTTTGAGTTAGCTTTCATCCATCAGTTAAAAAGCTTCTTCTAAGAGCTCATAGAAGTTGGCTTAAGCTCCTAGCGGACTTGTGCCAACTAACCAAGTGACAGCTGTGGCAAGAGCTAATACTTGTGCATAAAACACCGCCGCTTCCAAGTTTGTTACAAACTATCGGGTTGATAAAATTAAAGAAGGGAGTTCCAGGAGTTGTAGCATTATTGCTGCAATATTGGGGCTCACCACCCATCCACACATCCTCATATTGTAGAATGTTGTAGAAGATAATCTGATGCAACCAAAAATCTATTCATAAGGTGATGGAAATTTGCGTATTTTAATTGCATCGCTGTAAGGCCATTCACATGAAACTCCATAGAGAGGCACTATCATCTCGTGAATATCATAGACTTATTTTGTATTATAAAAAACACAAATACGTGAGGTGATTCAGATCATCCAAAGATCGATTCTCGTTGCAGCACCGAAACAGTTTAAGAAAATTTTATTTTTTCTAATCAACAAACAATTTGCAAATTACGAATTCAATTCTGAAGAACTGAGAAGGGCGACTACATGCTAATTAATAGAAGATTCCCAAAAAGTATCACTATGAACACACCATAGAGAACAACTTGTAGTTTTGTTATTAGTGCCTCAACATTTGACTCAGGTACTGACTCCCTTACAATTTCCGGGGTTCTCTCTTCCTTGATGACGTTCCTCACTGAGCTCCTAATGTTGTTTAATTGCTCTTGACAAACCTTTTTTGTTGTTATTTATCACAACACTATCACTTCCACGATTCTCTTGGTCTAAATTCGAGTCAATAAAAATTTGTCACAGAGTTCATTAAGTATGGAAAACTACCGTAGATATTCCAAAGATATCAATCTATTGTGAGAGATCTCATGCTCAAAATCTCGCTGGAAAGGTTTAAGGTAGAAAGGGCATGACAGTATTTTACAGGGGATCAACACCTTGAGAGCCACGAACTTCTGAAATCATTATCTCTTGATGAGTTTTGCTCATTATCAACAAAACAAGGCATTATATACATTTAAGAGAAAAGTTATGCATAATTTAACTTTTAAATTTGTATAGAAAAAAAGTTGCAAAGAACAAGGGAATTTTAAGTCTGACATTGACTTAGAAAAACACAATTCATATTTCATACAATATGGATATAAGAGAACATCGTAAAACATATGAATATGGATATATTATGAGTATGGATATCTTATGTTGTAGAATGGTTTATATAATTTTCCTGAACAGTTGAGATGAATGGTTTAACCTTTAATATTATTAAAGATAATTTTTTAGTATGAGTTTGTTTAGTATATTTGATTATATATCCTCCAACCATTTCAAACACCTAAATTTAGGCTTATTTTCTTCTTCCCATTTTGGTTTGAAGGTTTGTGAACCCATAATCATTATAAACTAGAAGTAGTGCTATGCCATTTGCAAATCCATTTTTTTTTAATGGAAACTATAAAGAAATCATTCAATCAATCAAAGAGAAGGCTACCGATCGAAGCCATCCACTGATTGGTGACAATAGACACCCTGCCTGGTTGGTAGTTTATGGATCCTTCATGGTGAGATGCATGAATCAACTAGTGAGTTAACACAAATTCAAAAAAATAGTGTCACGAGTTGATATCATCCTTATAATTTAGTTCATTTAGATATTTCTATTTCCATAGGTTTCACTTGAAACTTGATGCTACCATAAGACACCGATGAGTGAGAAAATAATTACGTTATTTTAGAACCATTGAATAGACATTATCACAAGAGGAATATATATAAACTACCCCAATAGGGTGTCACAAAATTAAATCAAAGATTACAACTCACAATAAAAAATAGAAGCAAAAGTGTATAAAATAATATAAGAGGATTCACCAATAAGAAGACCCATGGGAAAGTAATTTTTAGTTCAAACCCTAAATTTTAAACAAAAAAAGTACCTGTACTCATAGATATCATGGTAATGTTTCTCAAAACACGCATATTTTCCTCATGTGAAAAACAATTTTCCAAAATATATTGGACAGAATTCCACAAAAACTTCTTTGGGAACCTCATTTCCCCCTCCCTTGAAATGAAATATGACAGGACTGCATACATGCCATTGTTTTGAACCTGATTTGAGTTCCTATTGTAGCATTTCTAGAATAGATATCTACCTAGTCCAACATATCTTTCAAAATACATACCAATTTGTTTAAGTGGGTGCAATTTTGAGGACATGCTTCATCCATTGACCATTAACATATACATAACATTATACTCCTACGATATTCCTAAGAATTTGTAAGACAATCAACTATATATTCCTTAGCTATCGCAGCATGCATAACTCCAAGAATTTCACTGTAGTACTCATTAATTTGATTCATAGTTTAAAATTGAAATTTTACCAGAGTCACTAATACACTAGGTTCAACTATTACAGGAACATTAGTTTCTATAACCCCAGTGTGGGTCTGTGATGTGGTTTTTGACTTCTTCAATAAAACAATTATGTTAGCTCAATTGTTAAGTACATTCTAAATTTCTTCAATACCATTAATGGTTTAACCTTCAGGCACAATAAATATTAAACATTTAGACTTAACGACATCTTGAAGCCTTCATATAAATATGGACATGCAATGCGGTTACTACATCCCAATTCCCATGGTGCTGTCAGAGTAATACTAACACGGTTATCTTATGCATAACAAATCTTTCATGGATATAATCCATATTGTAATTACATTCAACAGAAATAAAAACATATAACTTATACCATCGTCGACCATACATGAAATTATTCAACTCACTTCAACTTTCTGATTGTAAGACTCCAACAATAAATTGTCATCGCAAGAAATTTTAATCAACATTGATGCACATATAGACTCATAATTGTAACCTGATTCTTTTTCTGAATAAAAGGAATAAATACACAGGTTCTCTTCCAACCCAAAATTTTTTATCCCATCACATAATTCATTTTTCTAGTGGACAGAGCTTGAAGACACCAATTCTACCAAAACATTATTTTGAGAACAGTTTTAACATACTATCAAACTCATTCAAGCATAACCAAATCAACTGAAAGAAATAATACTTACCCATGATGTCTGCAAGTATTTATTGTGCATCCCTCCTAATTTATAATACTATAATTAGTAACCAAGTTGCTTGAAGCCTAAGAACTCAAAGATCACTTAAACAATAAAAACAAAACACAAATTTGCCATTACTAGGACTCTTCCATTGCTAACTCTCAGTGGTGGACCTCACTAGCCGAAGAGAAATGGAAAAGAATAGAGTGGAGCTTTTGCATTCTGTTTCTAATGGGTGTTGTCCATATCTCTATGAATAGAGATATTTTTTCAACCAAAACAAAATTGACCAAATAAATAATGCTTACATATGTTGTCTGTGCTCATCGAAAGATAAAGCACCAAGTTGAAAATATTGGGATAGACATTACCTTTAGGCTTTTATCCTTTCATGACTGGGTTTATCACTCGGATAAGATTGAGTTAAGCATAGGATAACCTTTATCCTATTAAGGAAATGATGCACATGAGGAGTTAGCAGATATGCATTCATGGTTGAGAAAAGGAAACAGCCTTGCCACAACTTTTCCTTGATCCCTTCATGGGAAATAGTATGGATTGGCTTTGTGGCTAACTCACCTACCTCCAAACACTTTATAAGCATCTGAAAGGCAATGTTTCAAAAATAAAAGAAACAACAATTTTATTATATATTTCTATTATAGAACCACATAGAACCACGTAGTGACACATTACATCTTTTAGCATTCTTTTAGTGCATATCATTCCTCTATCCATAAGCCAAAAATTCGGCTTTTGGGATGGAAAAATTTCGTACCTCTCCAAATTACTAGATAAGGTTGAGCTCTCCTCGATTTTTACCATGTGACATGGACAACCATCACTGACAGCTTGATAGACAGAAAGGAAGCTTACTGAGGCTACTGAGGTGGTTGGATTACGATATAATGTGGTTGGAAACAACATTCTATTCAGCTTCTGGGTTAGAAACTACTCCAACACACCCATCTTTGGGAGCATAGAATTAGAGACTTAGCCTACGATCATGAAATTCCCTTCAATCTAAAAAAAATCCATTTGTATTTACCTCAATCTCCAGTTGACGTAGAGTTTGTCAAATTAACCCAAGAAGTCATGTTTCAGTAATTATAACCAGTCCCATGAGTCCTTTAGTTTTACCTTCCCCTTGACGCTACGAAATTTCCATACCTATCAATATCTCTGGAGTGCAGGTTTTAATAGAGGTGTACCTTAATTTGATGAGTGGCCAATTCCTAAATTTTGAAACCATACAGTCTGTCGAGAGTACAAGTTTGATTATTTAAGGGTTTCCTTAACAATACTCTTTCCATGCCTACTTGAAAACATTTCCAAGAAACCCACTCAGAACTAGATGTTATTATGGTGTGTATATTCCAGTCTATCGATTCTCATGACGGTGCATGCGTAGATGATAACTATACATCAAATGCCAAACCACAAGGGAGGAGCATCTCGACGATGCATCATCCATCCCCTTGCAATGTATAAAGGATTAGTTAGAGAGGTCGTTTTCACCATCCGCTATTCTTCGTAGTTACCGCAGAAAATTTTGGCTTCCTCTCTGGATGAGCTTCATAGAAACAAATGAAGCATCCCTGCTGTAGAGAAATGTCTAACCGGGTGGTACAAATCCTCTATGAGTTATCTGGAGTTCTACTTCTCTTGTAAATCTTTCCACTAGAGCCCATAAACCGTGTATCGGTCTACTTGAATGGCCTATCCAATTTCTTTATTTTTTTAAAATAACACTACTTACTCGCACATATAAATATCTTCGAAGTGCAACCTTTGTATGCAGGCCTTCACGAAGATGCACCTTATCCTCATAATAGGTAGGGTTGGTTGAATTCACTTGCGACTTCTATCAGAGTTGACCCAATATTAAATTTTTAGATTCCATACGGTCTTTCGAGAGGAACTGCTTCGACATACAACCTAGATGGGCTAGAAGTCAAACCTCATCCACCAATGCACAGAAATCTTCATTACTCGATCTAATTATCACACATGATTCCTCGCTAGTCCCTCATGGTAATATTTGGATTCAGTTTAAGGAAAACTAACTTCCTTTAATGCCAAGAATTCAATATGATATTAACATGATATAAGTTTAAACTTCACCTTTATGGATTATAGAATTTTTTTTATAATTAAAAACCTGTCAATGAAAATGCTATGAAGGTGGATTGTTCTATAGGCCTCAGTGTTTGAGATTAGATCCGATACCATTTGTAACATACCTCCTTAGCCTACCTCGGAATTTTGCCCCTAGACTCTATTAAATTAAATATTTCTTCATTTACAACTGAGTTTTACTAGCCATCACAAGTGTATTAAATCATTACATATACAAAGATTACAGTACTCTTTAGATCAACACTTAGTCATTGAGATGCAAGTAGGACAAAGGGTTAGCATACAATTATTAAAACTCTTTTATATACCTATCCTGCAATAATTGGAATAAATATTGATTTTTTTTATAACTAATAAGGCTAGGAACAATGATTAAAATCCTAATACTTGTATGTGACATGGAACCATCAGTTCTTTATTCAACATGCAAGAGTATCAAGCTTCCTTATGCATGACATAGATAGTGGTGAATAATCCACAATCCTATGGAAAATATTCCTGCATAATTGTTCCACATGCATGAACCTTTACTTAATACCAAGCATACTATCCCTCCTTATCAAATGTAAATATGATCATAATAACCTTGGCATGCATATGCGATCTTACATGAGACACATACATTATTCCGTCTATCATTTCCACCAGAGAAGTAATTAAGCAATCCATATAATTGAGTTGTATGACTTAGCATCTTATCAAGTAAGAATTAAACATGAAACACATACCATGCAAGTAAATCTCATCTGAATAGAGCGAAACACCGTTAAATCTATTACTATCCAAGCACATGTAATTCATTCAAATATTCTCAGAATTAAGAAAAATCCTAATAACAAAATTGGAATAGTAATAGAGAAAGGTAGAGTAAGATTCAACATATAAACATTCCATGCAAATGCCACCAATTAAATCTCACTTGGAGGAAGGAGCACGACCACCTAGCCATGAATCACCTCTGATTCCCACCGAGCCAAAGATCTTGCCAAGGATCACTGGTCCTCAATTGATAGATGCAATGTGTATTTAATACTCTCTTTCATGATTTAGTTACCATTAGTGTCATCCTGCTTTATGGAGTTTTCCATTTGCCTAAGTATTTTCTAGAAAAGCTCGTCTTTATCTCCCACGAGGATTTTCCACATCAAATATTTCCTTTATCTCCCTGAAATCTTTTATGTTCGATGGATCTTTATCTCCCATCCATCTGACAGATATGCAATCCATCCAAGCTTATCTAGAATCACATCTAGAAGCTTTATCATGAAAGATTCATCTCTATCCCATTCCTAACAGGATTTGGCAAGCATCTCCTCTCTCTTGGTGCACCACCCTACAACTGACTTATTTTATTAATTTATTTAATAACACATTCGCTTTTCATATTACATATCCCCTAGCTTTCCTCAGCTTAGGTTTAGAATAATATAGCCCATCAGGAGGGTATCGCACCTAGCTTTAGCTGAGCTTAGGTTTACAACCTTTAACACAAAAGGGAGGATATCACACCTAGCTTTCACTTAGCTCAAGTTTACAATAATTTAGTACATAAGGGAGGGGAGTTACACAAAACATAATGATAGTTAATATCAATATTATAATAATAAGTCGCAGTTGTTGGCTCTAAAGCTAAACTAAAATTTTTAATATAATGTATCAAGAAATATCAAATTGAAATGATATTAATAAATTTCTAAAACAACACATTCATATACATTATTTTTTTTCATATTTAAAATTACTCTAAAATCATTTTACTTATTCAAAAATAAAAAAGCATATTATTAATATCATAAGATAATTTGTGTAATGGACTACATTAATATCTACATCATTATGATTATGTGGTATATGGAGGTTAAATTAATAAATATTAGTAAATTTAAATAATAAACAATCACATTCATATATTTAATTATTTATCATTCAAAATTGAATGATATTTAGTATGAATATTATAATAATAAGTCAAAATTGTTGGATTTAAGCCTAAACATTTTTTTTTAATATAATGAATCCAGAAATATCAAATTAAAATGAGATTATTAAATTGCTAAAACAACACATTCATATCTATTGATTTTTTTCATATTTAAAATTACTCCAAATTCATTTTAATTATTTACTCCTAAAACAATAGATTATTAATATCATAAGATAATCATTGTAATGGACTACATTGATATCTTTCAAATCTTAATGATATTTAATATCAATATTATAATAATAAGCCACAATGGCTGGCTCTAAACCTAAACTACAGTTTTTTACATAATGAATCAAGAAATATCAAACTAATATCATATTATTAAATTTCTAAAACAACACATTCATATATTGTAACACCCCTGGCTCCTTGAAAGAATTTATTGTGGTTATTTAATTTGGTTTATGTTTTGCTGCATTTATTTTCTGTTATATTATTACTAAGGCTGGAAAGCCATATAATAAACTGTTACCTAATTTTGAGAGATTAGGAGTTGAGACATGATTAATTAAAAAAAATTGTTTACTACAATTACAATAAATAGTTATGTCCCTATCGTGGGAAAGGGAAATATAGCAGGACAAGATGAAGAAGAGGGGACTATCGTAGAGCTGGAAAGGTGACCAGTGGGAAGTTGATCATGGACAACCAATTAAGTGTAGGAATTGAGGTTGGACAGTAAAGTTTGGAGGCCCAAGGCATTGAATATAATTGGAGATTATTCCAGTAGAGAAAGTTCTCGGGGGAGAGCCTCGACGTAATTTCCAGGTTCATGGCTGGGAGGAGAGACTTTCTAGAATTATTGGAAATTTTAGGTGGAACAGACAAGTATTATAGTCAATTTCTTCCTAGAATTAATACTAGACTGTGGATATTAACATTTAAATGACAGAGTAAAATTTGTTATGCTTAAGCTATCATTAGAATAGGTTCTTAATTAGCAAACTATATTTAGAAGATCAAACATCTTGAGGAAAATTATGATTATAGGATATAGAAGCACCTTTTCTCCTTTATCAAATTTTAGACAGTTTATGCTAATAGTTATGGGATTGCTAAATGACATAGTGAGAACAAAAGAGAATGCTCATTCAATTTTGATGGTTCTCTGTTCATGATTATGAAAGGAAAACTCATAAGATATAGAAGTAAATCATGAAAAACACACTTTATCCAAGAATCTATACAATGACCTATATAACCTTACAAACTCTATTACAAATGATAAAATATAAAGACATCATTTATATAAATGATTGGATGCAAGTGTAGAATATAAATACAATATTTATATAACTATTTGGATGTAGGTTCAGAATAAAAAGACAATATGTATATAATTGTTTGGATGCAGGTTCAGAATAAAAACATAGTATTTATATAATTGTTTGAATGCAAGTTTAGGACACCATAATTCGACCAGAACAGTCATGAAATTTAGCAGAGTAACTGATCAAGTCCTATAAATATCTTAAATTAACATTTGATCGAATTCTGTCGGAAATGGTCAATCAAACATAGTAAATACTTTCATAAATAAAAGAAGGGTCTTCTCAGCCCAGAATGCAACCACACAGTAGAATAAGGTAATCCATTGCCTTCCCAAATGTATAAATAGATAGAATAAATTATGTCAAAGTTAATGCAATAAATTAAGCAATTCTACATTAGTCGACATAAGTTGGTTCGCTTAAGCGGCCGCAAAACAAAACAATAAGCTTTCAGTAGAATGAACATAAAACCCTCTGTCGACTTCAGAGCAGGAGTATTTCCCACAAAACTACAAAATTCCTTACGTAAAGTTGCTTTAAACATCTACACAAACTAAATAATTACAAATTCAAACAGAGCCATTAAACTTGAGTCGTTTTGGTTAGCTAGATGTTCAACAAGAGACTAAGTCTCTGTTCTTGACCATATGAGTGTTGCTTCTCATAACTTAATTCATGCTAGAGGTAAGAATCCAACCTGGAAGGGTCGATAGTGTCGCCATAAGCACTCAAGCTCTAGAAAGGAGTGGACAATACTAATACAAATAACCACAGACCATTGTGTGTTTACCTGTCATGGACATTCGATACCTTAAGTCAGTAAACCCTTATGGGAAATATTGTAAAGCCATTGAACAAATAAAAAAATGGGGAGAGTTCTTACCTCAGAGTGGATGGTCTCCGTCGAGCCATCTCCCTTGTTCGCCAGTAAACAAATATCCATTAGTGAAATAAATCGAATCAAGGGTTAAAAACCTTTCAAGTTAAGAAAGAGAAAATGCTTAATAGTTTACCTTCCGCAGCTAATTCCTAAAACTGGTTATCGCCTACAACATTGAAGGTTCCATGGGACATTCCTGTGTAGCAAAGCCAAAGTGTTAAATGTTGCGCCAAAACAAAACCCAGCTCTATAGATCATGGTACAGGTTAACAAGGCATTAGATCAATAGCCCGATGGGTTTGCCTCGTTCCATTTTATACGATGAAATTGCATCATCCCTCTTAGAGGATACCACAGAAAAAATGAAACCCTGAATAGGAAAACCCTCACAGAGTAGCAAACCCTCGTGGAGTAGAAATAACGCGAAGAGCAGTGGTAACAATTAGCCACACAGATGTTGAGAGTGAGTAGTTATCTAGGGATTAAAACCCTAAGGTTTCTTTGCCTTCAGATGACGAGAACCAGATCAACACCTACAATACTAAACAAATGGTGCAAGCAATGTGAACCAATTGGCCAGGGCATACAGCCTCCCACCGTAGCTCCTTGTGGCATGGCTCAAGGTATAGAGGACAACAAGTCAACACATGGGTGAGGAGGGGGACATCGCCTTTCATATCATGCACATTAAAAACCAATCGTTTCACCTTTAATGTAATATGTATAAAATATTACTGTAATAATAAACCTCTGGTAAGTTCAAGTCTACGAACTTAATAATAAGCATAATCAATACTCCATTATATATAATGAGCCAAAGACAAAGTCTGGGTTGGACATAATTACAACGTAAATAAGTTTTTATATATATAGAATTGGTAAGTTAAAATTTAACTGTTACAAGTGGTATCAAAGCTGAGGTACATACACTGAGAGTCGTTGGGATAGATAAATATATGTATGTGCATGTAATGACTTGATTTTCTTAAAATTTAACTAAATAAAACTCATATGTGAACACAGAGACAATCTCTATACAAAAGGAAGAACACAAAGAACCAGCTTATGTGAATGCTAACCCTGACATTTGGTTACAGCTACAGCTCCGAGAGGAGACTCATCAGGCTAATGTAGTTTTACTAAAAAATGTTCAACAGTTACATGTTGAGATGACAAATTTAAAAATGGATAATGAACGATTATGCCTTGAGCAAGAAAGGATTCTCAGAAGTTTTTGTAATCGATAGAATCAAAGACACCTAGACCCTAGTGCTAAGGATAGAGAAAAGACCCCAACAACCCAACATGATGAGGAGAATGTTGAGTCAGCCGAGAGAAATAGGGAGGATAGGGAAGGACACTCAGGTAATGTATCCGACCAACACAAAACAAAAAGACAAAAGTTAGAACTACAAGAATAATTCAAAAAGATTAAACCATAAATTTTTGAAGGGGAATCTAAGGAAGCAACAGAAGCTTGGTTAATTGATATGGGCAAGTATTTTCATATTTGCAAATACATAGAAAGGTTGAAGGCATGGTTTGTAATCTATCAGTTAAGAGGGAAGGCAACCCTGTGGTGGGAGGAAATCAAAACAGTGAGAAAAATTGACAAGGAACATGTGACATGGAATTAATTAAAAAAATAATAATTTAAAGATAAATATCTAACTAAGAGTTACTATGATGAAAAAACAAATTAATTTCATGAATTAAGACCGGGGGCCTTGACTATGGATGAGTATATGACGCAGGGTTAACCCCTCTTACACCCACAATATGCATCTATAATGCATAAGTACATTTGTCCCTTAGTTTAACCTTACTCGCACTTTAGGCCTTCATAACATTGTTGCCACGTATATATAACAAACCCCTCTTTAAACTTTGGTTAATGTTGATCTAACCCATAAAACCATCTATTCGTGTTGTATTTCTATTATAAATAGAAATACATATAAACATGCATAACTTACCTTTTGGCCTTTTTTTAAAGCCTTGCACAGTTTCTAAGGTTTCCCCATTATCACTAATTGTAATCCGGGCTCTCCGTGGTCACATTAACACACACCTCCCCTACATCTGATATGCAATTACGCTGTCGGATTTCAAATACTATACATTTGCGCTTATAAACCTTCTCAGGTTTTCTTCTTATCACTCCTTCACACTTTAACACAATACAAAGGAAAACATGGGAAACCGATCCAAACGCTTAAGGTCGGACTTCAAATATCATACACTCACGACTATAATTATTGTTGGGTCCATTCTCAACCCATCACCTTTCCTCTATACTTTCCTATCTCTGATCGTTGATCAAATAGATCACCACCATCCATTTCTTTACCCTATCCAATAGTTTTTGTCATTTCCGCTCGATCCAACTTACATGACAAAACACAACCATTGATCTACCCACGCAAGATCCAATGGTCCACAATGATTTTGGATGGACAAGTAGCATGAGGATTAACTACCCAAAAAGTGGTTTCGTCTCTCTCCTCCGCTCCTACGTGTGCTCTGCTATATGGAGTCGGGTGACTACCCCTTTTTACCACTTATGGTTTTGTGGCCGCCCAAAATACCACTTCCATTGTTTAAAACCGCCGATATGATTTCAATTTCTCTGTCTTCGCAATATGATCATGTTCGTAGATCATAGTGATGCAACGTCTCCTTTGTACTAACACCTCACTTCTCCATTCATCCCTTTTATTATGTTTTGCCTCTCTTTAGCGTTTTCTCTATAGTTCGAGTTCTTTAAAGGTTCTTTCCCTTTCACCATTCTACTGCACACTCTTTCCTAAGCTTACCTTCTTCGAATTCTGACTTCACTACCTCTCTAGAGCTCCACTCTGATCTTCCAATTGGATTCAAAGACCCATTATGATTCCTCTGAATCATTCTTCTCCTCTACATGTTCTACAGAACTCTTCATGTATCCTCTGTTAAAGAACCTACGAATTCATATATTCTTCATTCATTAAACACTCATTCACACACTTACACAGTTATGGAATAAACCTCTCTCTCTCTCTCTCTCTCTCTCTCTCTCTCTCTCTCTCTATATATATATATATATATATATATATATAGACACACATATAAGTATAAGAAATTGATTACATTCTAGACTATCTATCTCTCACAGGCCTGATCTTCAATATCAGTGGCCCCCTACTTACTCTGCGTGTAGGCTGACATTTCTACTTGAAAGGTTCTGTTGAACTAATTTTGGTTCAAATCCTAGATCTACTGAAATGACTCCTAAATGTCCTCTCTGTCCACTTCTAACTCCAATTAATTCCTAAGAACTCTCTCTAGTTCCTCGAATCATACAACTACGTGTAGAGTTATAATTGACTTCTAACTTCCTTGTCATTATTAACCACTCATGTTCTCCTTTATTCAAGAGAATTTACAAACATCTTCACACATTTAATTAACTCATATTCTAGTCACTTAAAAGCCTAAATATTACATTAATTTGAGACTTAGGAAACCAACTTCCTTAAAACACATGACCCCCCTATGTCTACTAAAATACAATGATTTTCTCTTGGGTTGAATGCTCCTCCATCAGACTCCCAAAGTAGAAAATATTCGTGATATCCTGATCATGTGGTTCTGTTCTTTCTCTTCTTGGATCCCATACTTTTTTTTGTAACTGGCCAAATGCCTTACACCTTTGTTGCTACTATATGTCTATTCCATTTTGTTTCATTTTCCTCTTTTTGTCAATAAAGTTCAAGTCCTGATTGATCATCCTTCCCGATGTTATCACTTTCCTCCATATGGACTGCTTCGTCATTAACTACCACATTTCTTCAATCTCTATGTCCAGCATACTCTTGGTCTGGTCCATACTTTACCACTTACTGTTATTTCTTTCTCTCTGCTTCAGGTTTTTGTTATTGTCCACTAACACTTCAATTTGTTGTTCCTCTCCTTGTAGTTGTCGAATGCTATCACTTTCCCTAGCTTGCTATTTTCTTATCCTAATTGCCTCCCTTTCATCCTTACCCTCTTTCATGATTATTTATGTCTACATTGAATCATGAGTTTCCAGTAATTGAACATATTTGTTCCATGGATTATATTCTTCCATAGAATCTTCTTCTTCCATTTTTATTTGGTTTCTCATCTGTGAAAATTTCCTCCAGCATTTGCAACTACACCTGCACTCAAAAAACTTGTTAAAATAAAAAAAATAAGGCTTCTGTGCCTTATCTTCCTCTGGAAACAATTCAGTTTATTTCTCTATTTATTTCTCCTCTGTCAGCACATTAGTATGCTAGTTTGAATTCTCAAAATAATTCATGAGACTGTCAACTAGTCTCTCTTCCACACC
This sequence comes from Pinus taeda, assembly GCA_000404065.3. Taxonomy (NCBI): domain Eukaryota; kingdom Viridiplantae; phylum Streptophyta; class Pinopsida; order Pinales; family Pinaceae; genus Pinus; species Pinus taeda. The sequence continues at coordinate 26,670 of APFE030820992.1, read as the reverse complement.
ATCTTCTCTAATGATGCTTTTCTGTCCTTGTTCACTGTAGTGAACTTCTTCTTTTGCAGTGTCAAATTGTTGAACTTTCATTACCAACTCCTTTTTCTTAAGATTTTCATTCATAACAATTTTTTTGTCTTCCTTTTTTGGCAATCTATCTTGGTTATATACCTTCTGTTTTCCAACTCCCTTCTTTGAAAGTCTACTTTTCTATATAACTCAATAATTTCAATTGGAGTAGAATTTGGAAATTTCACACAATTTTCCATACCTTCCTTTGTTATTTATAAATCATCAGATGTCCTTTTCCCCTTTGCTAAGTTTTTTCCATAGACTTCTTCTTCCTTAACATCTTTCAGTAGATGTCTTTCTTCTTCAGTACATTTTTCCTTGCTGTCCCTCTTTAACTCTTCTCCTAGAGTTATCATTGTCTCATCATCTTCATTAATATTCTCTTGCTTTTTCTTTTCATCAATAACATTAATCAAACTCATTTGATTACCTTTATGAGACAATATTCCTTCATTCTTCATTAGAATAAGATCCTGGTTCCTCATCTCTAAGATAGATTCTATAGACTCATCCATAGACTTTTTATTTTGTATGCAATCAAATTCTTCTTCCTCTGAGAAGTTTTCTTTGTCACATTTTACTTCTAGATCTTCATCTACTCTAAAGATATCTTCAAAAGGTTGATTTTCTCCTGCAATACCTACCATCATACACAAACTATTAGTTTTAAAAACATAAGACCCTCTGGTCCCACTTGATGTTTCTGACAACATATTTCATTGTTGTTCCAAGTTATTTTTATGACTCAGAAATTCTTCGATGGTCTCTTCTTCAATATCCTCAAGCCCTTCACTTGGTTGCTTGATATCTTTCCCAAAGTGTATATGAGACCTATCTATCTCATTTTCTTACAGAATAGAATTTAGATTCTGCTTGTCATCTTCCTCCTTTATGACAATATTATTAAATTGTCCTTCTTTACATGTTTCACATGCAAGCACACACAAATTATCAGATTTAAAACCATGTAAAGTTTTGGCCTCACTTGAAGTTTCAGTCTTCAGGTCTTCATCTTCCCTAAGAACTTCACCCTGTTCTGCTTCACAAATGGACACTTCCATTTTCATTTCCAACTCAACTTCTTTGAATTTTTCCATCAACAACCTTACTTGTCTCTGTTGTAGCTTCCTCTGCAACTTATGCCACTTCACTAGCTTCTTCCCTAATACCCAACCTAGTCTCTAGCTTTCCTCAAGTATTCTCCTTAATGCATCAAGTTGTTCTTTTAAGTCACAACATCTCTTTGTCAGTTTCCTCTTGACTCATCCTCTTGCTATTTTCCTTGGCATTCTCTTTCTTCATCTTTCTTCTGCTATGGTCTTCCTTAGAACCTCTGCTATAACTATCAGTAGCCATCTTCTTCTCCATCTCTATCTCGTGAGTTCCTCACTCATTCACTATGAGACACACTAAAGCCTCTGCAACAACAAGTCCTCCTTGTTGCAGCTTACCTCACCAAGCTTTACTCTGTACTTGGTCTTTTGGCAAGCCCTTAGTTCTCTATCTATGGAACATCCTTTGAGCACTTCTCTCTGCTCTTTCTAGGCTTCAACTCATCTACATCTCAAGAACACAATTTTCCTCTTGTATTTCAATCACAATGAAATACTTGGTTTTTACCACCTCTTCTTTCACTTAGAAAGTCTTACCAACTTCCTTCATTACTTAGCAATTCTACCCACATCCTCTTTGGAATTGCCCTGTGATCTTCAACAATACCTCTGTAGTAACAAGTATCCTCCTTGTTACATATGCCTCACTAAGCTTCTCTCCTTTGAGTGCAGTTTTTTTAGCATCTCTATGTTTCTTTACTTTAGAACCAATTGAGCACTCTTCGCTCTAGATTGCTGCAACCTTCTCACCTTCTTACATTATCACCTTCATATCAATGTTACTCAAGCCAAAGATCATTACAAAGATTTCAAAATCTTGCTCTTCGGTTTCCTTTTCGAGAATACTCATATCCTCTTTGTCTAACCTTCAATTGGATTCCTCAGGTTTACATTCGAGTGAATCTCCACTTTCCTCAAGAAACACATCACGGTGTTTTCCTTATGCTGCTACCTGTGCATTAGTGTAAAAACAAACATTCTTTAATCAAATAAAAAAACAGAACATATCTCCCACCATTGCACTTGTACCTTGAATGGATTTTCCTCTGTCTCTTACATCTGCAAGCTCTGCTACACATCACCTCTGTGTGTCTACTTTCTGTCAGATTAAAATATGATCCTTCCTTGCCTGCATAAACATCTTAAAACATAACTTTGTTCTCAATTCTTTCACATAGAATTTCTTTGTTCTGTTTTAACACTAATTGTTTCAACTACAACTCTGCTTTGATACCAAATGATGCAGGGTTACCCCCGCTTACACCCACAATATGCATCTACAATCCATACATACATTTGTCCCTTAGTTTAACCTTGCTCGCGCTTTAGGCTTTCATAACGTTTTTTCCGCATATATATAACAAACCCCTCCTTAAACTTTGGTTAATGCAGACTTAACCCATAAAACCCTCTATCAGAGTTGTATTTCTACTATAAACAGAAATACACTTAAACATGCATAACTTACCTTTTCGCCTTTTTTTAAAGCCATGCATAGTTTCCAAGGTTTCCACTTTATCACTGATCGCAATCGGGGCTACCCACGGTCACATTAACACACACCTCCTCTGCATCCGATATGCGATTAGACTATCAGATTTCAAATACTATACAACTGTGCTTATAAACCTTCTCGAGTCTAATTCTTATCGCTCCTTCACACTTTAATGCAATACAAAGGAAAAAATGGGAAACCGATCCAAACGCTTAAGGCCGGACTTCAAATATCATACACCCGCAGCTATAGTTATCGTCAGGTCCATTTTTAGCCCATCCCCTTTTGTCTGTACTTGCCTATCTCTGATCACCTATCAAACAGATCACCATCGTCCATTTCTTTACCCAATCCAATGGCTATCGTCTTTTCCACTCGATCCAACTTGCATGACAAACCACAACCGTTGATCTACTCACACAAGACCCAATGGTCCACGATGATTTCTGGTGGACAAGTAGCATGAGAATTAACTACCTGAAAAGCAGTTTCCTCTGTCTCCTCCACTGCTATGTGTCCTCCGCTATATGGAGTCAAGTGACTACCCCTTTTTACCAATTATGGTTTTGTGGCAGCACGAAATACCACTTCCACTATTTAAAACCACAGATACGATATCAATTTATCTGTCGTCGTGATATGATCCTATCCGTTGATTGTAATGATCCAACAACTCCTGTATAATATTTCCTCGCTTCTCCATTCGTCCATTTTCTTATGTTTTACGCTATCTCTTCAACGTGTTCTTTGTGGTTCAGGTTCTTCAAAGGTTCTTGTCATTTCACCATTCTATTGTGCACTCTCTCCTGAGCTTGCCTTCTATGAATTCTCACTTCACTACCTCTCTAGAGCTCCACTGTGATCTTCCAATTGGATTCAAAGACCCATTATGATTCCTCTGAATCATTCTTCTCCCTACATATTCTACAGAACTCTGCATGCATCCTCTGTTACAAAACCTATGGATTCATATATAATTCATTCATTAAACACTCATTCACACACCTACACAGTTATGGAACAAACCTCTATATATATATGAGTATAAACAACTGATTACATTTGAGACTCTCTATCTCTCATAGGCTTGATCTTCAATATTAGTGTCCCCCTACTTACTCTGTTCGTAGGCTTACATTTATACCAGAAAGGTTCTATTGAACTAATTCTGGTTCAAATCCTAGATCTATTGAACTAACTCCAAAATGTCCTCTATGTCCACTTCTAACTTCAATTAATTCCTAAGAACTCTCTCTAGTTCCTCGAATCATGAAGCTACCTTTAGAGTTATAATTGACTTCTAGCTCTCTTGTCATTATTAACCACTCATGTTCTTCTTTATTTGAGGGCATTTACAAACATCCTCACACTACGTGTGTTATATGCAGGAAGACAAAGGCAAGATTTAGCGTTTCATTAGTAGCTTACCCAATTTCATGAAGGACAAACTTGAGTTGGACTACCCCAAAACAATGGATGACACAGTGCGTAACACATCCATATGTTACTAGCAAATGAAACAAAAAAATGAAGGGTCTAATGGAGGGAAAATTAAGAAGGGAAGGAATTTGATTCCAAGTAAACATCCAAAATTTCCTGATAACAAAAATTTACAATAAAAGCCTCTCCATAAATTTCTGGCAAGGAACCAACCCAAGGTTGTCTATTTTCAAAATCAACAGTGATAAGGGGTTAATAAATTCAGTAATGAGAAGCAGTCAAAACTGTTGATGCAATGGTGGGGATGTGGAGAACCCCATTACTAAAAAAACTGTTCGCACAAGGTAAGGACGGAAGATCTTGCAAACCTGCAGGAAGCACCAATTGTTGGAGAAGTGGCGAGAAATATACCGATAATTAATGTTGCCTTGGATGATCATCAAGCATAATATTAGCCAACCATGATTGAATGTGAAGGTACGATTTCTAGGCAACTTGTTTTAGAATTTTTATTTTATCCCGGTGCTAGTTTAAGTTATGTTAGTCCTAAAGTGGTAAAAAAATGTCAACTACAGACCAGTAAATACCCAAAATCTTGGCTAGTTCAATTGGCCACTGTGGAGAAAATAAAGTTAGTTCCCAAAATGGATCAGTCTCCCATAATCATTTCTGGACAGCCTATTCACGTGAACCTCAACATACATCCTTTGGGTTCATATGACGTTTTAATCAGAATGGAATCATTGGAAAAATGTTGGTCTTCGGTTTGCAAGCAGAATACCATTAGTTTTATTTCGGAATTAGGACAAAGGAGGGGACTGCAAGGAATCAAGTTTAACACCTTGCTATGCCCCATTACTGCCAATGAGCTAGGAAGGTCTATTAGGAAGGGTTGTCAAATATATGTTGTTCAAGTGGGATTTACCAACTCCAAGAATAAAATGACTTCCTCATAAAATATTCATGTCATTCAATAATTTGTTGATGTATTTCTCAAATTTATCCCTGGTTTACCACCCAAGTGTGATATTGACTTCACCATTGAGCTTATCCCGAGTGCAACCCTGGTGTCAAAAGCCCCTTACCGCATGAGCATACCTGAGTTGATAGAACTCAAAATGGAACTTCGGGAGATTTTGGATAAAAATTACATCTACCTGAGTGTGCCCCCTTGGGGAGATCCCATCCTATTTGTACGAAAGGAAGATGGAACTTTGAGATTGTGCATCAATTATCGTCAGATAAACATGTTGACCATCAGGAATAAGTACCCCTTGCCATGTAGTGATGATCTATTCAATGAAGTGTAGGGATCAAAGATTTTCTTAAAAATATATTTAAGATTTGGCTACCAAGAGATAAGGATAAAGGATGAGGACATCTATAAAATGGTATCTTAACTCGTTATGGTCATTATCAGTTCATATTTTTTCCATTTGGCCTCATAAATGCCCCAACCACCTTTATGAGTTTGATGCATGGTATTTTCCAGCCCTATCTTGATAAGTTTGTGTTAATTTTTATTGATGACTTTTTGATATACTCTAAAAATGAGGAGGAACACGGAGAACGTTTAAGGATTGTGCTACAAATGTTATGAGAGAAGGAGTTATACGTTGAATTTAGCAAATGTGATTTTTTCAAAGATCATATCCAATACATGGGACACGTTATATCAATCGAAGGGATAGCGGTAGACCCATATAAGATCAAAACCATTATGGAATGGACCGCTCCAAAGAATGTCATTGATATTAGATCCTTCCTGGGTTTAGCTGAGTACTACCATCGGTTCATTGAAGGAATTTCAAAAATTGCCTTTCCAATGACTTCTTTACAAAAGAATAGACACACCTTTCAATTAACAACAGAATGCCAACAAAGCTTTGAAACATTGAAGCACCTACTTACCACTACACCCGTGCTAAAAGTGGCAGATCTAGAAAAGTCCTTTGTGGTATGCATGAATGCAAGTAAGGAAGGCGTTGGTGGAGAACTAACACAAGAGGGTAAAGTTATAACTTACGAATCATGGAAATTGAAGGAATATGAGAAATGACACTCTGCTTATGACCTTGAATTAACAGTAGTGGTACATGCTTTCAAAATGTGGCGACATTACATACTGGGGATGAAATTTCTACTGCTAATAGATAATAGCAGCCATACCATTTTATTCAGTCAGTCCAACCTTAATGCCCGATAGGCCAAATGGACAACATTTTTAAGTGAGTTTGACTTTGACATTAAACATGTAAAAGGGAAATAAAATCAGGTGGTTGATGCACTAAGTAGGAAGCTACATTGCATTTATGAGGTTCAGATCATTCAAGCATGCTCAAACATTCCAGAAACTATAAAGGAACCATTGGTAAAGGATCCATAATATACTTTTCTTTGGCAGCAAACAAAAGAAGCTTTGTTCAGAGGATAAAAATTAGATTTTGACATAAGTGTCGCAGACATCCTTACTTAAATAAATAGAATTTATGTTCCTAACCAATGGGCTGTTAAATAATTAATAATGGATCAGTTTGATTGGAAACCTTGTGTGGGCCACCCAAGTTACCTGAAATTATTAGCAGCTATCAAGAAAGGGTATTTTTGGCTTGAATAAGGAAGGATGTCACAAAATATTTATCCAAATGTTTAGAGTGTTAGTTGGTTAAGGTAGAGAATCAACATCCCACCAGTTTGTTACAACCACTGCCATTCCAGAATGGAAATGGGAGACCATATCATTGGAATTCATCATAGGTTTACCCTGCAACAAGAAGCAACATGACTCAATTATGGTTGTAGTAGATAAATTGGGAAAAACTGCACATTTTATACCTGTGAAATCCACATACAAAACTATGGAAATTGTGGACATATTTATGAAGGAAATCTTTCAACTGCATGGTGTACCCAAGGTGGTAATTTAAGACAGGGATGTGAAATTCACATCCACATTCTGGAAATCCCTCTTTTTAGGATTGGTTACCCAAATCCAATTTAGCATGACTTACCATCCTCAAAGAGATGGACAAATTGAACAAGTAAATGAAGCACTAGAAGACATGCTACACATGTTTGTAATGAAACAACCACACAACTCGGAGGATTACCTCCACCTCATCGAATTTGCATACAACAATGGACATCACTAATCATTGGGCATGAGCCCCTTTGATGCAGATCCAGTGCCTTAGGCTTGCCATATTCCAAATACCTTCAATGAGTATCATTCCTTCCAGATGGCTGCTATCTCAGCAAACCACAATGTTGTTACAGGATGAACAACAAATATTTTCTCTCACAACAAACTACAATGTTGTTCGAAGCTCTCATAGCACACTACAATTTTGTTATAGACTCTCACAGCCAACTACGGTGTTTCTACAAGAATCTCACAACAGACTATACAAACTCCTGCAACAAACTACAGTGTTATTACTCGAAGAACACATTGTTTTTTAATCACGAAGTATGTAAAAACACAATTTAAAGATCCCTTCGTAACTCCAAAACAAAGGATCCTTTAAGGAAATCGCTCATTGGCTACAAGAGAGACTCCGCTCTTAACAAAACCCAGATGCTATAATTTTATAATTCGTCTTCCCTTGATCAAACATCAACCCGAAAAATTGGCGATTGTTTTCTTTTATGAATTTTCTTCCTTCTGATTGCTGGATACAGAGTGCTCTGTATTCTCGAATAGATTCAATTTGTTGCAACAAAAACCATTGGTCTAAGAATTTTTTCTCAATTAACTTCAATTTCACACCAAAATTTACAGCATCATACTTCTCATTAACTAATTGAAATTATACATACATTAAATAGAAACGCATCAGACAAAAAACTGGAATAAACTTGGGCTTTCCATTAAATGAACCTGTGATTACATCTAGTCTAACTAGTACTACTACATGTGTTCTTCCAGCCTATCCATCCTTTTGGATTAAGTCCACTGAACTAACTTATTTTCCAAAGTTATCTAACATCAAAAATGATCCTCGAGTTTACATTTATACTTGGATTTGATATTGCCAACATAACACAACTACCCTTACAATTTTGTAACTGATTTCTAAACATAGACATTCATCCTCATCTCCTAAATCAATACTCACTCAAACTATGCCATCATAACCATTTCAATTTCATGATTCGTTAGATTGAATCGACACCTATCCTCATGACTCATTCTTATAAACTTCTAAAAACCTATGACTTTTCTTTTCTAGAGAAAGTCTCAAAATATGGATTTTTTTTTTTTTTTTTTTTTTTTTACAGATAAGTTACAATCATTTTTATAAAAAAATTCAAAATTTAACCCTTCCTTGGGATTTCAAAAACCCTTGGTCCAATTAAACTTTGAATTTTCCCAAGAGATCAGATGCTCCTGCATGAGACTCCCCGTGTAGGAAATTTATGACCTCCTGGCCATAATTTTGGATAATTAAGTCCTCCTGGATCCTAGACTTTGTTTCGTATTCTGTCTTTGGTTGTATCTCTTCGTTTATGTTGTCTTTCTTTTTTCGTTGTTGCTTTTTGTTGTTCACTAGGTCTCCATTCTTTATGTTGCATGGCCCCACTAGCTATCGTCTCAGAGTTTATTGTTGTCCTTTTCTTGCTCCTGCCTTTCTTTCTTGTTGTTGTCTTCTCCCTTTGAGGCACTTTTCTCATCAATCCAATTTCTATGTTCAACTCATTTCTTTGTTGTACTTTTCTCTCTTCCTCTGTTACATATCCTTTGCAATCTTCATCGAGCGCTTTCTTCCCTATTGGTGCTTTCATCCATTTCTCCAATAGCTCCAATTCTTTCTCCCATTCACTGATCCTTTGATGAGAGTTTAGTCCGTATTCTTTTGGTGTAGGAGAATTCAACCCAGAAATATAATTGTATTTTAGTAGACATAGGGTCTTTTGTTTTAAGGAAATTGGTTTCCTAAGCATTAAATTAATGTAATAATTAAGGGTTTTCAAGTAAATTTATGAAAAATATTAAGAATAGGGATTAATTAAGTATTGTGAGGCATATTTCTAAATGTTCTCGAATATAGGAGAACATGAGTGATGATGAGTGATCAGTGAGGATTAAGAGATTTTAAAATATTGTAAATCTTAAATTAGGAATTGGTTTCATGATATTGGGGATTAAAGAGAATCTTTAGGATTTAGTTAAGTTGTTGAGATCCTCAAGGGATCATTGAGAGATTTTAGGACTTGATGATCAAATTAAGGATCTGAACCAGGAAATGGGTTACAAAACCTTTTGTATCAATGTAAGCCTAGAAGTCATACAAAAAGGTTAGCTAGCTAGGAGTTAGTTATAGTAAGAATTAGAGTTCGAGAATTAGATAGGATTTGATTGTAGCATGTTACAAAAAAAAAGGTCACCATGACTTCTTACAGTTTGTGTGAGTCCATCAACACTCATACATACCTCCTTTTCAAGTCTTAAGCCTCAGCTCTTCATGTAAAACCTTGAAAATGGGAGAAAGACCTTAAAAATATCTGAAATCTTGGTTTCACACTTTCTCATAGCATTGCCTGGGGTGCCGCACCCATTCGGCATGTTTCGTGCGAACTTGAGTACTCTGTCTATCAAGTGATGGGTGTGAACCCCTACAAAATTTAAAAAGGTGTCAGCTCATTCTTAAAAACTCATCTTGGGTCACTTCTGGACACTTCTAGAAGGAATGTTGCACTGGCAAGTCCACTCCACCTTGGTTCATCCCCTCCATAACTAAGGGAGGTAACTCCATGATATGAGGTGCTTATCCCATTTAAGGAGGAACTTATCCCTTCAATGGTGGACCTGCAACTTCCTCCATTTGCACTATAAATTCAAGCATTGGGTTGGTTGTAGGAAGGGTTGAAAGCTGAAGATTCTTGAGGGTAAATGCTACTGGAAATTAGACTTAATTTTTGAGCTTGTGAGAGGAGAGATCACATACCTTTCATGTCATTTGGGAAGTGAGTGAGGCTTGTCAAAGTAGAGGAGACTCCTACTAGATCCTGGAAAGAACTTGTGCAAAATCAAGGCAAATGTTGTAAGGTTATTTTATTCATAAAGTTAATACAATCAAGTTTGTTTTCTTGATAAAATGTCTCTAATGGTTTCTTTTATGAGCTCCTTGATCTTCATAATGAACATGTTTTATTATAATATCTTTTCAGGTGTTCTTCGATGTGTGTTTGTGTGTGTATGCAGGTTATTAAAAGGGAACTGCTTGAAGTTGTTGGAATAAAGCTGCCACAAACAAGCGTTGGACCGAGGTAGGGTCTATTACACCTCTTAGTTTTCATTTATATATTGAAACATGTTTAGAGAAAAGTAGATTTGTTTATGCTCCCTGTTGCTAGATATCGTTCAATACTAGGGAGATCGGTCTTGGCCGCAAGAACGATTTATTCGGCCAACAAATTGGTGACTCCACTGGGGACTGGTTTGGTTTGGTTTTTGATTTGCCTTTTCTTTGACTTGAGAAACTTGAGTTTTGGTTTCTAATTTTTCCTTGATGTGTGTGAGTTTGGGTACTTGTTAGATCCTGGTTTGATTTTTATTTCTCAAATTTTTAGAAGAGGATCATGCCTTCTGAGTTAGGTATAGTGCGGACCTGTCCGAACTATTACAGTGTAACATAGAGTGGCGCCGCACCTGGTTCTACTGGAGGCCTATGGAACCTGTCAAAATTTTGAAAAACCTAAGATCCATCCACCCAATTAGGCTTATTTTTTGTCCATAGCTGTTATTTTATGCCCAGACGTACACTTGTCTTGACAAAAGTTCCTTGTGAGTTAGTTTTCATTGGCATTCTCGTTTGAAGTGATTTTCTAGAATTTTTTCCTATTGGATTGATTTTTTCTTGGTCTTCATAGTAGCTCAGAGATCAGAAGCCTTAGATCCTTAGATTACCTTGCTATCTTTGGTCTTCTTGCTGAGTTTGACTAGCTTATGAAATCTATCCTTGAAGAAAGCTAGATCCCATTTGTCTCTTTTGCAAAACATTGATTAAACTTGATTGAAAGTTTTGAATTTCATTTTTTATTAAAACATGATTGGGTGTTTGTGATTAGTTTGTAGAGCTGAACAAATTGATGATTAGTTAGCTAAAAGACTAAGTTAAGCATCCTGAAAAACATTTCAAGTTTCTTTTCAATCCATTTTTTGTTTAGATCTCAAGATTAGGTTATAGTTTTGATTTTTTCATAGAAATTATATAAGCTTGTTGGAAAATTTGTTTTCTATGGTCTTTAGAGTTCTTCTAGAAATCTTAAAAGCTCCCTCAAAAGAATTGTTTATTCTTGTAGTTTTTTTATTGTTGAAAAGCGAAGGGATTTTCCGTGAGCATGATTAGTAGTCTCGTTTTTAAAGTTCTTTGAAAAATATAAAAGGTTTTCCTTTCAGTTGTATGCTAAGAGAAAGATTTGATTTTCAAAGCATTGCATTTTCAACTCTTCCTTAGCTCGAAATCCATTGAAAAGGAAAAGGAATTGTTATCATCTTAGGTGCATTTTTTAGTGTTTTGGAGTCGAGTCTTCACACCATAAGGTTTCATCTCCGCACCCATTGACTTAAGAAACAAACAATAAAATTAATGCTTAATTAAAATCCATCTAGCAATATTTTTATTTTCTAGGGCTCTTTTCACCAACATAGCTTAGGCTAGTATCTTGGAGTAGGGAGTAATTAACTCTCCAAGATAGTTTAAAAAAACAAGTAGTCAATCTTGCGGTAGGGAGAAACTCCAATTGTTACATATATGCTCTGGGAAAGCTCCTCTTAAAGGAGAAGCACGAGATCATATCCGAACCAGTGTGGGAATCAATCCTTCCTCATTGGGAACGATAGCAGATATTCACGTATTAAAAACGGTAAACCTCGGATTGACCATTGTCGAGGAGCCTGGGGTCACTTGTTGGTAAACCTTGGATTATGTCAAGGAACTTTCAAGGGGATTGAGCTTTGTTACTCTGCCCTTGCGTGCGTATCAGATCGTAGACTGCTCCCCCAGGTATATTTTGTTTCCATTGGTAACCTTAGTGGCCATAATCTATAGGATTCTTTCCTAAGGTGACGGTGGAGGGAAGATCCCACTATACCTGGAGCAGACGTCGACTAGACTCACTTGGACTCTCTGGGGGTTATCTTCACTCGAGACGGCTTTGTGGAGCAACTTGTGCTAGTCTGTTTCATTAACCAGGTTGTTGGGGTAACTGTTCCAACCGCCATTCTGTATTGAATTCTGTGAGGTTGGATTTCATCACCAACTAGTGTTTTCGGTATGGAAAAATATTGTTTGTGTGTGGTTTGAACTCTTAGATTGTTAGGTGTGTGATTCAATTGTTTGGTTCTTTAGAGACTTTAGGTGGTTTTCTTGAGATTTTCTTTGTTTTCATGTGAAGTAATTAGTAATTAATTAATTAATCGTGGCTGAATTACCGAGAAAATCCCGTAGACTTCGGGGGAAGCCTCCTGAATATACACCAAGTCAGCTTGAAGGGCTAAGAGCTCTTGCCACACCTAGTGAAAGTCGAGTTGGGTTACTAGAGGCTGGAGAATCATCTTCAGTTATTCACCCTGATTATCACGTTCTAGAAACAGAGTATATTTCTGAACCAATTTCATTTTCCGAAGTTACTGGTAGTTTTTCTTCTACTAGTGAATTAGTTGAGGAACCTGAAATTTCTGAACCTGAAACTGAACTTACTGCTACTCCATCCTCAGGATTTGCTTCTCTAGTTTCTAGTGGTCCTGGTTCACGTAGGGTAGGAAGTATTATTACCCAAAATCTTCTTTCTGGGCTCATTTCTATTGAAGAACTTATTAGTCCAGACGAAGGTATATCTCTCCCTGAAAATCAACCAACTTTAGAACTTAGGGAGCGTGAATCTATCTTTTATAGTCCTTTTCGAAGTGATACTTGGTACGTATCTTTGACGAACTTTTTAGAAAATCTGGGTCTCGCTGCTTCACCACCTCATATTCCGTTTTATCCTATGCCCAGAGGTTATTATCCTCCTTCGAATATGTCAAACCGGTCATCCATGTTTTCCCAAAATCCGGAAACATTTTTATATGGCGGTCCTTCTGTTCCTTCTGGGTATCAGTCAGTTTCTGGTACTTTTTCAGGAGCGTCTCCTCAACCCATCGAACATGGGGTATCAACTGGTCATAATGGAACTTCACCGTTGAGCATAGAAGAAATTCTTATGATGTCTGGTGTTATTCCAAATCTGCAACCTCAAGGGAGTCAGATTCCGCCTGGGGGGCAACCTCAAGGCAGTCAAATACCGCCTGGGGGGAAACCTCAGGGACAATACATACCTCAAGGTGAACCTCAGACTCAATATATGCCTCAAGGTCAACCCCAGACTCAGTATATGCCTCAAGGTCAACCTCAGTATCAATATATACCTCAAGGTCAAACCTAGTTTCAGTACGTGCCTCAAGGTTATCAACCTCAAGGTCAGTACCCATCTCAAGGTTTCCAACCACCTTTTGGTCAACCATTTTTTCAAGGAACTGGAAATGTACCTTTCAATTATCAGTCCTACACTTAACCTGGTTATAGTCCTCAATATGCTCAACCTGTTATGGGTCCTTACCCCAGAATGAATATGGTGTGGGATCCATCTCAAACTCAACAGATATTGCAACCCAATGTGCAGTTGTCATCTCAACTTGGACAACCTATGGTTTTTGGTTCAACCCAGCAACCCGTCCAACCTACTATTCCAACTTCTGCACCTGGTGTGGCTCATCAGTCTGGGCCTACTTCACCTCGAATTCCACCTCAATCGACTTCTGCAACTACTGCAGCTTCTGTTCAATCTACCCCACCTACTTTTGGAGTATCGATAGCTTCGGTTTCTACTGTTCCTGTATCAACTCCTCAGACCTCTTTACCCCAGTCTGGACCTACAATTCAGACTTCGGTTCAGATGCTTGTAGGACAACCTGGTCCAAGTACGGTTGTCACAAGTCAACCTCAATTTACTTATCAACCGTACCAGGGACAATATCAATATGGTCCTGCGGTGCAAAGCCTAGTTTATCAGTATCAATCGTACCCTGGGTATACATATCAACAACCTCAACCTCAATAACCCTAATTTGGTCCAGTTAATCCTGGTTTTCTGGGAGGATATAATATTCCTAATGCAAATCCAATTCCAGGTTATCCTGGATATCCTCCTCCTGGAGCTGGTCTTGTGACCCAAGGTTTTCGAGACCCTAACCGTCAGTTACTGTTCATCGCAACTTTGGATTTTCCTGACTTGTCGGCCTTACGAATGATCCAATTTATTATCTTCCGTACTGGCCGCCAATACCTAATAAGTTTCCCAGTGATATTCCAAATTTTGAAGGTAAGCCAGGAGAGGATCCGTAGAATCATGTGATGACTTATCACCTCTAGTGTGCATCAAATTCCATTATAGATGATTCAATTTGCTTAAGGCTTTTTCAACGCACTCTAATTGGTGTCACGGCTAAGTGGTACATGGAGTTGCCATGAAGCTCTTTTTATAATTTTACTCAGTTAGCTACTTCATTCTTAACTCATTTTCAGTTGCCTGTCAGATATGACAATGGCACATAATTATTAACTTTATTAAAACAGTCAACATCTACATATATTTCAGACCATATTCATGAATGGCGACGTCGACGAAATTTAGTGAAAGTTTTTATCCCGGATCAAATTTTGGCAGAATGGTTAGTTAAATCATTATTACCTAAAATCACTGAGGATGTAGCTAAGGCAGGAGTAGTTACTGAGGAGCAAGTAATTTCTCAAACTCAATACCTTGACCTCATTTATACATAGTCGGGTACTTTACACGAAAAAATCCACGATCTTCCCAAACAAAATCAAATAACTGCAAATCCTTCAGGGTCTCATGCCGTTGATGGTATGATTGGTACAGTTAATACCAAGAGTAAAAAGAAATATGCAAAGAATTCTTCTCCTATTATAACTTTACTAGATTCCCCGACAGGAGAAGCTTCCGCTGAAGTTCCTGCCGATATTCATGTTGTAGAATCTTCTACGGCCAAATCAAAATCCGGCGGTAAAAAGAAAGGGAAGAAGAAAAATAAACAAAATGCAAAAGAGAGACCAGAAAAGATTGAATCTATTGACGAGAAACGTAAACCTCGCTATCCTTGTCTCATTTGTGACGAGGGGCACTTTACAAGAGATTGTCTACATCGAGTTAAGGTTTCGAAAATCGTCAAAGGTTCTCAAACACCTACTGCCTTAAAGGATCATTTTCCTAGCCAAGATAGTAAGATGATAGGTTCTTCCTCAAATGCCTCAGAAGAACCAATTATGATGATGTCCCATGTCAGGATTGCGATGCGATCACAAGATTATGGAAGTAAGAATCCTATTGGTGGTAAGGAACCAAAATCTTCTAGTTCAAACCCATCAACTTCAACTCCTCCTAGTTCCGATCCGCTACGGATCGAGAAACCTAATCCAGATTTAGTAATCAAATTGCCTGCTAAAGGTATACTTCGGAAGTTAGCTTTCAATCCACATGCGAGAGCTGCTCAGAACTATAACATTGTTGAATATTTAGCTATATCCCCTTCAGCAATGTCGGCTTTGGAGGTGTTGCAATCATGTCCAGCACAACGTAAATTGCTTTTGTCTACTATAGGAGTTGTTGACGTTCAGGATTCCAATCTTATAATCTTCGATTTAGAAAATATTACACCTCGCTTACGTCATCAAATGGCTTTCCAAATCCCAGTGATAGTCAAAAACAGACCTTGCTTTCGGACTGTGATTGATGAGGGAGCTTCAACGTGTATTATGTCGATTCAGTGTTGGAGATCGCTTGGTTCTCCTACACTCAATCAATCCCCGACAATTTTAAAGGCTTTTGATGGCCGAGGGTTTCATCCTTTTGACATTCTGCAGGATTTACCTATAGGGGTAGAAGGAAAAACTGTTAATCTAGATGTGGAAGTGGTTGATGCCCCTCTAGATTACAACCTTCTTTTGGGTCGTAGTTGGTCTTACGCTAAGACTGCTGTTGTTTCATCGGTCTTTTGGCTTATTAAGTTCCCTCATGATGGAAAGATCGTTACAATAGGCCAGTTAAATTATTTTTCATCCAACCCAGCCTCTTCTGAGTATCCAACATTTAATAACAATATATATATAGGGTATTATTGAGAAAATATTTAGAATATATATTAGAACGAGAAAAAAAAAAAAAAAATAAAAAATAAAAATAAAAATAATATAAAAAATAAAAAATAAAAAAAAAAAAATAAAAAAAAAAAATAAAAAAAATAAAAAAAATAAAAAAAATAAAAACTAAATAAAAATAAAGATAAAATAAGAGTAAATAAAAAAAAATAAACAATAAAAAATAAAACAAAAAAAAAAAAAAAAAAAAAATAAAAAGAAAAAATAAATAAAAAACAAATAAATAATAATAAATGAATAATAATAAAATAAAATAAATAAAAATATAAATAAAACAATGTAGCTAGTAAAGGTAAAAGTTAGTTGAAAAAAATAAAATAAATATAATTAGGAACATAGCTAGTAAAGTAAAAGTTGGTTGAAAAATAAATAGAATAAATAAAAAAAGATAAATGATAGATAAAAAAATTAATAATAATAATAAATAATATAAATAGAAGAACGACACCAAGTATTAAAACCATAGAGCAAGAAGAAAAAACCTAGGAGGAAGGAAGGTTCCAGGAAACAATGGAAGCAAGAAACGGAATAAAAAAGGGGGGGGGGGGAGGAGAAAAAGAAAGACTAAGACGAAAGGGCAGGGATCCAACAGCTACTGATCTTCCAGCAGTCATCTCTATTGAGATTGTTAGGCCTTCTTTCAATCTCAATAGCTTCCCTGAATTTACGATGATGGAACTGGCAATTTTGATCAGAGTTTGTTGCAGGACCACACTCACAGTTCTCGGGTTCCACTGGTGCGCAGTTGCTCATTTGCCGAGAGGAGTGACATTGCTGACCAGGGAGAAGGTGCGGTTTCTCCTTCGTGCGACCAGTGATTGCTTCAGATCTCCGCATGCAAGGGACCGACTGGTATCAATTCTCCAGATCTCTGCGTTGACTGTCAAGATTCTGTTTATAATAAGCATTATAATAATAAGAACGATAATATTATTAACAATAAGAAGTTATATAAATTGAATAATGGTCATAATATTAATAATCATTATAGTAGTTATAATAACATTATTAACAATAATAATAATTTATATAATTTTAATGATATTCGTAAGAATAATAATTTTATAATAATAATAATATTATTAATATATAATAATTCATACAATCATAATATTATGCATAAGAATAATAAAGATATTTTGAATAACAATAATATTATTAACAATAAGAAGTTATATAAATTGAATAATTGTAGAATTGAGACTTCTGTGATTTGTCATAGTTATAAGGAGAGCTTCAGCGTAAATCACATAAGAAAGATTTCTGTCAACGCGTTTCGAACCAACCAATGTGGTTCATCATCAGGACAAGTTGAAAACAGATCCAGCCCAGCGAGATAAATAGTACAAGCAGAGACTCCAACGGCTAAAACCCTCTAACGGCTACTATATCATTCAAGAACCCCAGTCAAACTACCTCTAATTAATTTAATATTAAAATACTATTATATTCAGAGCTGGGTTAACCAGGTGAATAATAAATCTAATCAGCTAGAAATAATTCATTTATTTAATTTTAAATATTATCCCATTATACGTAAAATTATATATGTATATATATGTCAATATTTATTTAATTAATTCTTTAAATCTAACCTAGATATATAAGTATATTATAATACTTTAATTAATTATACCTAATTCCCTATTTGCTGTTATAGTTATCCTCATTGTAATTTATAATTAATTTATAATTACTTTTATAGAAGAGGGTTAAATTCGGTTAATTAAAAATTAATTTATTAATTCATTAAACTAATAATGCATTATATATAAGTAAATTATTAAGATTATATGCTTAAGATAATAATATATATAATAAATACTATAAAAATAATTACTTAATTAATATTTATGTGTCCTAAATAAAAATACGAGGGGTTATATGTGTTAATTGTATAGAAAAATTGTTAAATTAGGTTAATTACAAATTAATATGATATTATATATAAATTAATTATTTAAAACTTAATATATATTATTAATAATATCAAAAATAAATATTAATTAGTTAATATATTTAAATTAATTTATAAAAATCCTAAATAACCATATTATGTTATGGTTATACTATTAATTAATATAATGTTAAATAAGGGACTAAATGCTTATGAGGGTATAAGAATAATTTAAGATCAATATTAATAAATTCTACATAAGATAGAGATACTGTACTAGAAGAGGATGATCATACGAAGAACAACGCTGCCAACGACTCGCAAGAACAAAATCACGCCCACTCAAAGAAAGAACCTGGAAGAACAGAGGGGGGAGGAAGAAAACTTAAGACGACAACGCAGGGATCCAATTTCTACTAACCTTCCATCCATCATCTCTGTTGAGATTGATGGGTCTTCGCTCAATTTCAATAGCTTCCCTTAACTTGCGATGATGAAACCTATCCACCCTAGCAATGACTTTGGCCTCTTCTATGCAGACATGATGCTTAGTTTTGTCCACATGCTCTGCTAGAGCTGAGGACTTTATTCTACCATGCCTCAGGTTGGCTGCATGCTCCCCAATTCTCTGCTGGATGGAGCGCCCTGTTTCCCCTATATAAGGGGTCCCGCAAGCGCAAGGAATCAAATAGACCCCTTTCATGTCTTTGGGGTCGACCAGATCCTTAACTGACCTCAGGGAGTTACGAATGGTTCTGAGAGGCCTGAAGGTTGAGGGGATATCAAACTTCCTAAGGATCCGGGCAATCCGATCCGTGGTCCCTTGGATATAAGGAATATGGACACCTGGATGGCGCTCCTTAGGCTCTTTTTTATTAAACGCAATTTTGGAGGCAGTGAGGAAAGCCTTCTGACCAAGGTGCCTGCTATAACCGTTCTCTACAAAGACATCGAGGAGGTGGTTTCTCTCTCTATCCAGGTTTTCTTTATCCGAAATCCTGAGGGCACGCGTAGCCAAGGTGTTGAGAACACCCATCTTCTGAGCAGGGAAATGATGGGAATCAGCGTGAAGATACTACTCTGTGTGTGTCTTCTTACAGTACACTGCGTGGGAGAGAGAGCCGTCCAACCTCCTGGAAATAAGAATATCCAGGAAAGGGAGGCTGCCATTGACCTCCTTTTCCATGGTGAACTTAATGGTAGAGGACTGGCCATTGAGGTGATTCAGGAAACGATCGAGCTCCTCATGGCCATGGGGCCAGATGACATTAGTGTCATCTACATATCTTCTCCACATCTTAGGAAGGAGACGGGCCAAGGCTAGAGCCTTGGCTTCGAAATCTTCCATAAAAAGATTTGCCACGATCGGGGAGAGGGGGGAGCCCATGGCAACACCACAGGTTTGTTCATAGAACTCCCCTTCGAAACAGAAGAAAGTGGAAGTGAGACATACCTCAACAAGATGCGCGGTGTCCGGATCTGTTAGGCGATATATCACTTCCATGGCTTCTCTAATGGGAATGCACGTGTACAAGGAGACAACATCAAAGCTGACAAGAATGTCCTCAGGGTCCAGCCTAATATCCTTGAGAACCGAGATGAAGGACGCAGAGTCCTTCACGAAGGACTCAGTACGGCCCACAAGAGGTTTCAGCTTAAGAGCCAGGAACTTGGCTAGAAGGTAGGTTGGACCCCCGATGGTGTTGACAATAGGCCTCAGAGGGACCCCCTCCTTGTGAATTTTAGGCACCCCATAAATTCTAGGGTCGATGGGGTTGCTCTCAATGAGCTTACTGGAAAGAGCCCCCACTGAGCTGCTCGACTTGATGGCTAGAGCCACAGCCTTGGAGATTTTCTTCAGAGGGTTCTTGGTCAGTTTTTTTATAACTACCACTGCTGTGAAGATGATCCAACATCTTGCTCCGGTAATCCTCTTTGTTGAGGATGACCGTCGCCCCTCCTTTGTCCGCCTTAAGGACCACAATGTCCTCATTCTGCTTTAAGGACTTTAAGGCAGCTGTCTCCTCTTTGCCGAGGTTCCTTCGTGGAGGCTTAGCCTTCCTAAGGACCACAGCACAATCTTGCCTAATTGTATCCTTGATATTCTCAGGCAGATCTCTAATACCCTGCTCCACATCACAAATAATTTCATCTACCGGGATTTTCTTAGGGGCAAGGGCAAAGTTCAGGCCCTTGCTAAGAAGATCATAAACAGACAGGGAGAGGGGATAGCTAGAAAGGTTAACCACCTTACTCTTCTGTTCAGACGAGGGGGGAGAGACCTTTTTGGAAAGGTCCTCTTGCCCACTAATACTTCTAGGGCCCTTAATGCCTACCGGACGACTTAAAGATAAACATGACTCACCTACTTTATCATCAATAATGTTATCGCTAACCCTAGAAATCCTATTATTATTATCAATTTTATTATCAAATTCATTAATATTAGGAATTCTATTCTCGTTATCTACCTCTTTAATATTGTTATCACTTTTAATCCTAGACTTAGGTGAATAATTAATTATATTATTATGAATATTGTTATCATGCATAATATGCTCATTGCTAATCCCTTTACTATTATCTTTATTAAAGTTATTTAAATCGACTGATTTATGAACTCTATTCCTATCCATGCTATTCTTATCTATTAAGCTATCAACATTTGAATCCAAATTAATTGAAATCAAAACGCTGTTATCGCTCCTCAAGCCTGAACTCAAGATAGAAGAGCTCTCGCTCATGCCCGAACCCAAATTAAAATCGCAGACAGTTCTGCTTGGACTCAAACCTGAAAGGCAGATAACCCTACCGCCAACGCTAACTGGAGAATCGAGCGGACCTACCTGGACAGCGTTGACCGAGCACTCTGCTTGGCTGTCGCTGCTCATCAAACCGACTCTGCTGGCGATGTTACGCCCGTTTGCTTGAATTCTGCAAACTGGAGAACGAAACCGTTCAGAGACTGAACGCCTCCCCTTCATTATTACGCCATCTTCATCTGGCAAGGACAACGGAGGAATCTGGCAATCATTGTCGATTAACCTGCAAACAGGGGGTTTAACAATACCTGATCGCTCACCTGCCATAACAGCGCTGACCGAGCACTCGGCATGGCTGCCGCTGCTCCACGAACCGACTCTGCTGTCGAAGCTGGACCCCACTGCTTGATTTCTGCAACCAGGATTTCAAAACCGTTCTGGGACTGAACGCTTACCCTCAATTATTACGCAATCTTCATCTGGCGAGGACGATGACAGAATCCGGATATCCTTATCGATCGAACTGCTAACCGGGGGTTTAACATCGCCTAATCTCACACAGCTAGGATTTACGCTGAAGCTCTCCTTATAACTATGACAAATCACAGAATTCTCAATTCTACAATTGTATCCCTGCACGGTATGGCCACGGCTTCAAAGGTTCACCAGTTTGAACGGGCACGCTTGGAGGTCTCTAAGTTGAAAGCAGATCTAGCGTTTTTGAAGAGATGCAGAGACTCAGTAGTTATCCCTGTCTTCGCCCAGATCCATCATCATCTCCTCGCTCCTTCTAGTCATAGTATCTTCACAAAAGCCAGTCTTGCGCTTTTAAGGTTGGAGATCTGTAGAGTCAGGAAAAATCTTGATCGTCTTTCTCGGATCCTTCTGGATTTGTACCTGGAGCTCTCGAGCCTGGTCTCCCCCTCCCTATGGGCTAGAGTAGATGCTTGCTCAGCTTTAAAATCGATTCGGTTGGAGGAAACCAGAAGGCAGAAGCAGGCAGCTAAGTTCGAGGTCTTGTCTCAGCAGTCTAAAAGCGATGTCTCTGCAATTAAGGGTTCCCGAAGCTGTATTTCAAGTTCTCAAGGGTCTGCGCTCCGGTCCTGGGTTTCCTCCTTCAATCAAGACCGAACTGGAGCACACCGTGATGTCTCTTCTTCCCTGCCATCAAGGTGTAACCTCAAGATAGCCTCATCTTCGAGTGGCTGCGCAGACCTTGCAGGCAACCCTAGCTGTGTGAGATCAGGCGATGTTAAACCCCCGGTTAGCAGTTCGATCGATAAGGATAGCCGGATTCTGTCATCGTCCTCACCAGATGAAGATTGCGTAATAATTGAGGGTAAGCGTTCAGTCCCAGAATGGTTTCGAAATCCTGGTTGCAGAAATCAAGCAGTGGGGTCCAGCTTCGACAACAGAGTCGATTCGTGGAGCAGCGGCAGCCATGCCGAGTGCTCGGTCAGCGTTGTTATGGCAGGTGAGCGATCAGGTATTGTTAAACCCCCTGTTTGCAGGTTAATCGACGATGATTGCCGGATTCCTCTGTCGTTCTTTCCAAATGAAGATGGCGTAATAATGAAGGGGAGGCGTTCAGTCTCTGAACGGTTTCGTTCTCCAGTTTGCAGAATTCAAGCAGACGGGCCTAACATCGCCAGCAGAGTCGGTTTGTGGAGCAGCGACAGCCAAGCGGAGTGCTCGGTCAATGCTGTCCAGGTAGGTCCGCTCGATTCTCCAGTTAGCGTTGGCGGTAGGGTTATCTGCCTTTCAGGTTTGAGTCCAAGCAGAACTGTCCACGATTTTAATTTGGGTTCGGGCATGAGCGAGAGCTCTTCTATCTTGAGTTCAGGCTTGAGGAGCGATAACGGCGTTTTGATTTCAATTAATTTGGATCCAAATGTTGATAGCTTAATAGATAAGAATAGCATGGATAGGAATAGAGTTCATAAATCAGTCGATTTAAATAACTTTAATAAAGATAATAGTAAAGGGATTAGCAATGAGCATATTATGCATGATAACAATATTCATAATAATATAATTAATTATTCACCTAAGTCTAGGATTAAAAGTGATAACAATATTAAAGAGGTAGATAATGAGAATAGAATTCCTAATATTAATGAATTTGATAATAAAATTGATAATAATAATAGGATTTCTAGGGTTAGCGATAACATTATTGATGATAAAGTAGGTGAGTCATGTTTATCTTTAAGTCGTCCGGTAGGCATTAAGGGCCCTAGCAGTATTAGTGGGCAAGAGGACCTTTCCAAAAAGGTCTCTCCCCCCTCGTCTGAATGGAAGAGTAAGGTGGTTAACCTTTCTAGCTATCCCCTCTCCCCGTCTGTTTATGATCTTCTTAGCAAGGGCCTGAACTTTGCCCTTGCCCCTAAGAAAATCCCGGTAGATGAAATTATTTGTGATGTGGAGCAGGGTATTGGAGATCTGCCTGATAATATCAAGGATACAATCAGGCAAGATTGTGCTGTGGTCCTTAGGAAGGCTAAGCCTCCACGAAGGAACCTCGGCAAAGAGGAGACAGCTGCCTTAAAGTCCTTAAAGTAGAATGAGGACATTGTGGTCCTTAAGGCGGACAAAGGAGGGGCGACGGTCATCCTCAACAAAGAGGATTACCAGAGCAAGATGTTGGATCATCTTCACAGCAGTGGTAGTTATAAAAAAACTGACCAAGAACCCTCTGAAGAAAATCTCCAAGGCTGTGGCTCTAGCCATCAAGTCGAGCAGCTCAGTGGGTGCTCTTTCCCGTAAGCTCATTGAGAGCAACCCCATCGCCCCTAGAATTTATGGGGTGCCTAAAATTCACAAGGAGGGGGTCCCTCTGAGGCCTATTGTCAACACCATCGGGGGTCCAACATACCTTCTAGCCAAGTTCCTGGCTCTTAAGCTGAAACCTCTTGTGGGCCGTACTGAGTCCTTCGTGAAGGACTCTGTGTCCTTCATCTCGGTTCTCAAGGATATTAGGCTGGACCCTGAGGACATTCTTGCCAGCTTTGATGTTGTCTCCTTGTACACGTGCATTCCCATTAGAGAAGCCATGGAAGTGATATATCGCCTAACAGATCCGGACACCGCGCATCTTGTTGAGGTATGTCTCACTTCCACCTTCTTCTGTTTCGAAGGGGAGTTCTATGAACAAACCTGTGGTGTTGCCATGGGCTCCCCCCTCTCCCCGATCGTGGCAAATCTTTTTATGGAAGATTTCGAAGCCAAGGCTCTAGCCTCGGCCCGTCTCCTTCCTAAGATGTGGAGAAGATATGTAGATGACACTAATGTCATCTGGCCCCATGGCCATGAGGAGCTCGATCGTTTCCTGGATCACCTCAACGGTCAGTCCTCTGCCATTAAGTTCACCATGGAAAAGGAGGTCAATGGCAGCCTCCCTTTCCTGGATATTCTTATTTCCAGGAGGTTGGACGGCTCTCTCTCCCATGCAGTGTACCGTAAAAAGACACACACAGAGCAGTATCTTCATGCTGATTCCCATCATTTCCCTGCTCAGAAGATGGGTGTTATCAACACCTTGGCTACGCGTGCCCTCAGGATTTCGGATAAAGAAAACCTGGATAGAGAGAGAAACCACCTCCTCGATGTCTTTGTAGAGAACGGTTATAGCAGGCACCTTGGTCAGAAGGCTTTCCTCACTGCCTCCAAAAATGCGTTTAGTAAAAAAGAGCCTAAGGAGCGCCATCCAGGTGTCCATATTCCTTATATCCAAGGGACCACGGATCGGATTGCCCGGATCCTTAGGAAGTTTGATATCCCCTCAACCTTCAGGCCTCTCAGAACCATTCGTAACTCCCTGAGGTCTGTTAAGGATCCGGTCGACCCCAAAGACATGAAAGGGGTCTATTTGATTCCTTGCTCTTGCGGGACCCCTTATATAGGGGAAACATGGCGCTCCATCCAGCAGAGAATTGGGGAGCATGCAGCCGACCTGAGGCATGGTAGAATAAAGTCCTCAGCTCTAGCAGAGCATGTGGACAAAACTAAGCATCATGTCTGCATAGAAGAGGCCAAAGTCATTGCTAGGGTGGATAGGTTTCATCATCGCAAGTTAAGGGAAGCTATAGAAATTGAGCGAAGACCCATCAATCTCAACAGAGATGATGGATGGAAGGTTAGTAGAAATTGGATCCCTGCGTTGTCGTCTTAAGTTTTCTTCCTCCCCCCTCTGTTCTTCCAGGTTCTTTCTTTGAGTGGGCGTGATTTTGTTCTTACGAGTCGTTGGCAGCGTTGTTCTTCGTATGATCATCCTCTTCTAGTACAGTATCTCTATCTTATGTAGAATTTATTAATATTGATCTTAAATTATTCTTATACCCTCATAAGCATTTAGTCCCTTATTTAACATTATATTAATTATTAGTATAACCATAACATAATATGGTTATTTAGGATTTTTATAAATTAATTTAAATATATTAACTAATTAATATTTATTTTTGATATTATTAATAATATATATTAAGTTTTAAATAATTAATTTATATATAATATCATATTAATTTGTAATTAACCTAATTTAACAATTTTTCTATACAATTAACACATATAACCCCTCGTATTTTTATTTAGGACACATAAATATTAATTAAGTATTATTTTTTATAGTATTTATTATATATATTATTATCTTAAGCATATAATCTTAATAATTTACTTATATATAATGCATTATTAGTTTAATGAATTAATAAATTAATTTTTAATTAACCGAATTTAACCCTCTTCTATAAAAGTAATTATAAATTAATTATAAATTACAATGAGGATAACTATAACAGCAAATAGGGAATTAGGTATAATTAATTAAAGTATTATAATATACTTATATATCTAGGTTAGATTTAAAGAATTAATTAAATAAATATTGACATATATATACATATATAATTTTACGTATAATGGGATAATATTTAAAATTAAATAAATGAATTATTTCTAGCTGATTAGATTTATTATTCACCTGGTTAACCCAGCTCTGAATATAATAGTATTTTAATATTAAATTAATTAGAGGTAGTTTGACTGGGGTTCTTGAATGATATAGTAGCCGTTAGAGGGTTTTAGCCGTTGGAGTCTCTGCTTGTACTATTTATCTCGCTGGGCTGGATCTGTTTTCAACTTGTCCTGATGATGAACCACATTGGTTGGTTCGAAACGCGTTGACAGAAATCTTTCTTATGTGATTTACGCTGAAGCTCTCCTTATAACTATGACAAATCACAGAAGTCTCAATTCTACAATTATTCAATTTATATAACTTCTTATTGTTAATAATATTATTGTTATTCAAAATATCTTTATTATTCTTATGCATAATATTATGATTGTATGAATTATTATTATTAATAATATTATTATTATTATAAAAAATTAATTATTCTTACGAATACATTAAAATTATATAAATTATTTATTATTGTTAAAATAATGTTATTATAACTACTATAATGATTATTAATATTATGACCATTATTCAATTTATATAACTTCTTATTGTTAATAATATTATCGTTCTTATTATTATAATGCTTATTATAAACAGAATCTTGACAGTCAACGCAGAGATCTGGAGAATTGATACCAGTCGGTCCCTTGCATGCGGAGATCTGAAGCAATCACTGGTCGCACGAAGGAGAAACCGCACCTTCTCCCTGGT
>APFE030820990.1:0-12798 GCA_000404065.3 Pinus taeda | reverse complement strand
AGGGGGACAAGTCCCCCCTGCACCCCCCCATGTGGAGGGGTGTACAAACTTCCTGGGATATACATCTGGCTAAAACAAAGACCTCTAAATAATCATGCTCCACACCCAACAATCTCCCATTTGGAGAATGATTATAGCAACTCCACCGCTGCTTTATTTGTTAGACAATGACTCCTCTTTGGACCTAGTTGTTTCTCATCTTCATCGTCATCCTTAAAGACCAATTGAAACTGAGCATATTCTCAGTTTCTCCCTGGTTACAACTTTTATTAGCATATGTGCAGAATTCTGGCTTGTGTGTACATTTTCCAGCTTCAACTCTCCATCTTCCAACACTAATCATATGAAATGGTACTTGAGATGTATGTGTTTAGTCCTGAAATGAAATGTTGAGTTCTTTGCAAAATGAATGGCACTTTGGCTATCACTATATAACGTGCCCATATCATGCTTCTTATCCAATTCACTCATAAACCTTTGTAACCAAATCATTTCTTTACTAACCTCTATAGCAGCAACATACTCTGCTCCTGTTGTTGAAAGTGCAACAACACTTTGGATTTTTGAAACCCAACTAACAGTTGTTCCACCTAGAGTAAATATATATCCTATAGTGCTCCTCCTTTTATCTCTGTCACCTGCCATATTTGCATCAACATATCCCTGTAGAGAAATGTTTGAACCACCAAATCATAATGCTTGATTTGTGGTACCTTTCAAATATCTGATAATCCATTTCACTGTCATCCAATGTTCCTTTCCTGGATTGTTCATGTACCTGCTTACAACTCCCACTGCATGTGCAATATCAGGCCTTGTGCAGACCATTGCATACATTAAGCTTCCAACTGTTGATGCATATGGAACTTTAGACATATAATCCATGTCTTCTTAAGTCTTTGGGCACATTTCCTTACTAAGTTTGAAATGGCTAACAAAAGGTGTACTAACTGGTTTTGCGTTGTGCATATTAAATCTTTTCAACACCTTTGGTATGTACTCATTCTGAGACAATGTTAATTTGTGAGTTTTCCTGTCTCTAGTTATTCTCAAACCAATGATTTGTTTTCCAGCTCCCAAATCCTTCATTGCAAATGAATTTGCCAATTTTCTTTTGAGCACATTTATTTCCTACATGTTAGAACCTGCAACAAGCATGTCATCCACATACAATAACAATATAATATAGTTTCCATCATTTTTCTTTTTCAGATAAACACAACGATCAGAGTGACATCTAGTATAACCTTGTTCAAACATAAACTTGTCAAATTTTAGATACCGCTGCCTTGGAGCCTATTTTAAGCCATACAAGTTCTTCTTCAACCTGCACACTAGTTTCTCCTTTCCTTTCACCTCATACATATCCTTGTGGCTGCTGCATATATATCTCTTCTTCCAAATCCCCATGGAGAAAGGTTGTCTTTACATCTAACTGCTCAAAATGCAAATCTTTAACTGCTACTAGACTTAAACTAGTTCTAATTGAAGTCATTTTAACAACAGGAGAAAATATTTCATCAAAATCAATACCTTTCTTCTGTGCAAACCCCTTCACCACAAGTCTAGCTTTGTACCTTTGTTTTCCTCCATCTTCTTCCTTCAACCTGTAACCCCATTTATTCTTCAATGTGGTTTTTCCTGCAAGCAACCTGACTAAGTCCCAAGTCTGGTTATGCATTAAGGAGTCCATCTCTTCTTCCATGGCTAGCTCCCACTTCTTCCTACTTTCAACATACATTGCTTCTTCATAACATTCGGGTTCACCAGAATCAGTCAACAATAAATAATATAATGAAGGAGAGTATCGTTCAGGGGCTATACTTATCTTGGTAGATCTTCTAACACCACTTTTAGGTGTTTGGGGTCCCTGTTGCTGTTGTGGTGGTTGTTGTTGTTGTGGTTGTTGATTATTATTATTTTCAGGACCTTTACCTTTTCAGTGATCTCATCAAGGACTTTGTATTCCTTGTTTATGTTTCATGTTTCTTTTCCTACAACTGATTCTTATACAAGACCCTTTCATTGAATATTACATCTCTACTCCTAATGATTTGTGATTTTCATAATCATATAAGCGATAACCAAAATCATTAACACCATATCCAATAAAAGTACATTTCTTTGATTTTGCCTCAAGCTTTGTTTTATTTTCCTTATTGATATGGACATAGGCCTCACAACCAAAAGGCTTTAAAAAAGAGTAGTTTATGTTTTTACATGTCCATGCTTCCTCTGGAACACCACCATCCAAAGAACTTGAAGGCCCTCTGTTTATTAAAGAAATAGCAGTATCTACAGCATTTGCCCAAAATTGTAAAGGCAATCCTGCATGTAATCTCATGCACCTTGCACACTCCATGATTGTTCCGTTCATCCTTTCTTACACACCATTTTTTTGTGGTTTTCTTGCAACTGTCTTCTCTTTGCGAATTCCATGCTCTGAACAGTACCTATCAAACTCTTTGTTGCAATAGTCACCTCCATTGTCTGATCTGAGACACTTCAATTTCTTTCCTGTCTCAATCTCAACCAAAGTTTTCCATTTCTTGAAAGTATCAAATACATCAGATTTATTCTTAATACAATAAATCCAAGTTTTTCTAGTTGCATCATCAATAAAAGTAACATAATAATGAGATCCACCGAGAGATGACACCTGAGCAGGTCCCCGTACATCTGTACGTACAAGCTCTAATTTTTCACTCTCCTTTTCTTTCCCAACTCTAAGAAATCTGACTCTCTTCTGTTTTCCATAAATGCAATTCTCAAAGAAGTCCAAATCAACATTCTTCAAACCCGGCAACAAATTTTTTGAGTGAAGAATCTTCATCCCCTTCTCACTCATGTGTCTGAGCCTATGATGCCATAATGCTACATCTGCTCCTTTGGAAGTTAAAGCATTAATAGAGTTAAAAATACCATTGCATAAATACAATGTACCAACATTTTCGCCTTTTGCTATTACCAGGGCTCCTTTGGTGACCTTCCAAGCTTTAGCTGTGAAAGTTGTCACACAACCTTCACTGCCTAATTGCCCTGTTGAAATTAGATTTTTCTTCACATCTGGAACATGTCTTACCTCCTTTAGTAGCCATTGGTCTCTATTCTGCTGTTTTACAAGAACCTTACCCATTCCAACAATTTTACAGGGTTTATTATCACCCAAACAAACTTGTCCAAAATCTCCTTGAACATAGTCATGAAAATATTTCTTATCAGGTGTGGCACGGAATAAGGCCCCTGAATCTACCACCCAGGAATCAGTAATATTTTCGAAAGAAAGAATCAAAGCATCTTGTAACACGTCACCTTTCACATTTGCTTCATGATTGTTTTCTTGATGTGTATCTCCTCCTTTTCCCTTCCGAGATCTACATTCTTTCTTTAGGTGTCCTTTCTTTCCGCATTTCCAGTGCACTATCCCCGATCTGGACTTGGATCTGCCTTTCCTTGATTTACTGCGATATCCTGAGCTTTTTCCTCTTTCCATTTTTCTTCCCCTAGACTCTGCACTCAAAGCATTACTCGATGTATCACCGGAGCTTTTCCATCGCATTTCCTCGCTAAGAATAACACAGACAACATCATCAAACTTTAAAATACTAGATCCAGAAATAGAGTTACTAATGGCCATTACTAAACCATTCCAACTTTCTAGCAATGAGAATAGGAATAACAAAGCTCTAACTTTATCATCAAAGTTTACCCCTATAGAACTTAACTGACTTGTAACTGTATTAAAATCATTTAAATGGTCTGCAACAGATCCACCTTCTGACATCTTCATATTAAATAATTGTTTCATAAGAAAAACCTTATTTGAGGCTGAGGGTTTTTCATATAGTTTCACCAATGCCTTATTCAAACCCTCTTTCGTTGTTTCCTTCAAAATGTTGAAGGTGACCAACGCTATGAGGCACAATCGTACTATTCCGAGTGCCTTTCTATCAAAAATGTTCCATTCTTCATCTATCATACCTGTCAACATCTTTGTTTTTCCACCCAATGGTAGGTACAGATCTTTCTGATACAGATAATCTTCCATCTGCATTTTCCACAGCGAGAAGTTTTAGCCGTTAAATTTCTTGACCTTAAACTCACCATCTTCTACCATTGCTCCCACTCAAACCATGAACCCTTCTCTCTTGCGAGTTCATCAGCCAAACAGACCTTTGGCTCTGATATTAATTGTTAGAAAAGTATATATTACAGAGCAATGGAACACATAGAATATTGCATAAATATAAACATAGAAAATGCATAAAACCAAAAAGACACAGATATACGTGGTTCACCCAGTTTGGGCTACGTCCACCCCGAACAGCCAGTCCTTCCTTTCTATTATCCAGCAAAATGAAGAGACACAACCTACAACAGATCCATTGTAATATCCTCTATTTTCTCTCACAGTCTCACCTCTCTATTTCTTGCTCGGATAAACACATCTATTACACAACCTCAATACAATGCCCTCATACAAAGAAACGAGTTGCTTTCTAGGGAAAAAAACCCTAAACTAAACATAAGTTCTACTGTCACATCATCCGCTGAATGAACGGCCCAAATTGACTAGAAATTACTACACTTTTACAAGGCAATTTTACATCTGTTTTTAGATTCGGGGGCACTGCCCCCGAAACCCCTGCCGGGGCACCGCTGGCCCCTGGACCCCCCAACCGAGGGGGATCAGCGTCCTTGAACCCCCGCGGGGGGGACAAGTCCCCCACACACCTCCGCACATGGAGGGATGTACAAACTTTCTGGGGTATACATCCGGCTGAAACAAAGACCTCTAAATAATCATGCTCCACACCCAACATTCCAAAAATTGAATATAAGGGTAAATGATATTCCAAAGAAGAAAATGGTTGATATATTCATAGGGACTTTAAAGGATAACCTTCAACACGGGGTTCGTCTTTGGGAACCTGATTCATTGGAGAAGGCATTCGTGTTGGCAAGAAAAATTGAAAGCGAAATTGTGGAAACAAGGAATCCCACCACTCACGACTATAATTATGGAAGTTTTTTTTCTCCTAGCCTTCCACAACCTACAAGGTTTACACCACAACAATTGGAAGAAAAAAGAGAAAAAGGGCTTTGTTACAATTGTGATAGAAAATACACTAAAGGTCATAAGTGTGCTGAGAATAAATTATTTTACATAGATTATGAAGAGGAAGAAGAAAAGGATCAAGAAACATCAAAAGAAGAGGATATACACCAGGAACCCACCATAGAGAAAGAAGAAATGAATCCGACCATATCTTGTAAAGCATTGGAAAGAATTACCACTCCTCAAACTCTCAAGATAGAAGGACATATCAAGAAGAAAAAGGTTCAAGAAGTGAAATATCACATCAAAAAAGAAGATATAAATCTGACCATATCTTGTAATGCATTGGCCGCAATTACCACTCCTCAAACTATCAATATAGAAGGACATATCAAGAAGAAAAATGTTCAAGAAGTAAAAGATCACATCGAACATCAAGAAATAAATCCAACAATATCTTGTAATGCATTGGAAGAAATTACCACTCCTCAAACTATCAAGATAGGACATATCAAGAAGAAAAAGGTAATAGTGTTGATTGATTCGGGCAATACCCATAATTTTATTCATTGTAAGATAGCGAAGGAATTGAATTGCTTCCTATATCCAGCACCAAAGTGTAAGGTGATGGTTACAAGTGGAGGAACCATAAATTGCTCTGGAAAGTGCCATAATATCAAGCTATCCATGGGAGAATATGTACTAAATAGCCCAATGCTTTCCATTCCAATGGGTGGTGCTAATGTTTTACTAGGAGTCCAATGGCTACGATCTTTGCGTACGATAGCTTTTAATTTTCAAGAAATTTTCTTGAATTTTTTTTGGGAAGGAAAGGAAGTTGAACTAAGCGGTATCGAAGGGAAACGGGGAAAGATAATCAAATATAATAGCATGACAAAGCTCCTAAATAAAGAACAACGGGGTGTAATTGCACAATTATGTTCACCAGAGGATCCCACATCGAAATCATGTATTTCTCCAGATCTCCAAAACGTTTTGGACAATCATTCCAAGGTATTTGAGACTCTCAAAGGCCTCCCACCTATTCGTGATCATGATCATGCTATTCATTTGATTCCAGGAAGTGTTCCTGCAAACATCAGGCCTTACAGATATCCATATGCCCAGAGGAGTGGGAACTCATTCAAAAGTTGCAGAAGATCCCAGTTCAAAGAGTATCACGAGAACTTCACAATCAAGGAAAAATCATATGGAACCTGAAGTAGTCACGGAACCGAGAGATCGACAGCTACAAAATAGATCAATTTCAAAGTATCTCATCAAGTGGAAGAACTTAACCGCTGAAGATTCGACATTGGAGGACAAGAATTTATACAAAAGCATCAAGAACTACTCAAGCATTGAGGACAACACTTTTTGAAGGAGAGGGGCATGTTAGGTCCCTATACTACCAGTGTAACCCCTTATTAGTATTAGTACAATCCCCTTATTATATTTTTGTGTCCATGTAGTCCCCATGTTGTTATTATTGTGCCCTATAGAAGCCCACTATTGTTATTATTGTGCCCTTAAATTATTATTGTTATGTCGGCTCTAATTATATTATGACCCCTTAGACTCCTATATATAGGAATGAGGTCTTGTCATTTGTATCATCTAAGAATTGTTCACTTGTGTAATGTAAAGAAGGTTACCCCCTCAAAGAGGCTTATTTCTAAGGCGTTCATCTATCTTTTCTATCTTTTTGTGAGTTGGTTTCATAACAAATGAGGTACAGCTTCAAGGTTTAGTTTTTCAACCAAGTCTTCTGAAATCAAGTTTGATTGTGATCCACTATCAAATAATGCATCAATATTTGTATGATTTGAAATCACTCTTACATGAAACAACTCTATTCTTGACTCTTCATTTTGGAGTGTTGTTTTGACTATGTGATGAAATAGTGCTTGCAACAATATCTTTTCCTTTTGTAACCATGGCTGAAATCTTGGTCTCATCACCAGAATCTGAACCAAGGTCATGTTGTGTGGTAGTGGTTGTCTTTTGTTTTCCCTTATTATTTTGTTTCTTAGGCCTTAATTCGGGATGAAATTTCCAGCAGTGAGTTTCATCATGCCCCTCTTTGGAACAGTGTTTGCATGTGGTTTTCTCCCCTTCTTTCTTCACACTTGCATTCTTCTTTCCCTTCCATTTTCCACCCTTCTCTTTTTACTTACCCTTGAATGGATTCCTCTTACTACCCTCTTCCTGAATGTTCTTTCATATATATTCAAGGTGCATGGCTTGCATACATGCCTCATCTAAATTGTTTGGATTGAATATAAGAATAGTATGTTTCAAAAAGGAATGTAAACCCCCAATATATTTCAGCAGTGTTTCTTGGTAATTCAAATTCACTACTAACAACAAAGCCTTTTTCCTAAACTCTTGTGTGTAATTTTGGATTGTTTCCCCTTTGAGCTGCCTAAAATTATGCCAACTCATAATGGATTTTTGCATATAGGCTAAAGGATAAAACTATATTTAAATTGTAGAAACAAATTCAACCCAAGTAATCGATATCTTACCATGGATTCTCATTTCCTCTTGAGTCTTTGCTTCCCACCAAACTAGTGTAGCTCCTTCTAGCCTCAGTGAAGCCAACTGGATTTTTATGTCATCTTCTTAAAGGTTCTGAATTCTACAGTATGCCTCCAACTGTTGAATCCAATTTTCCAACTCTTTTGCATTCACCTCTCCATTGTACATGGGAAGTTCAAATTTCATGTCCAATTTAAGTAAAGGAGTCTTTCCTATTGGGGTTTTTGAATGAGTATGGGCATTTTCAGTGGTGGTACTGGAAGATGATGTTGTGTGAGATGATGAAGATGATGAGGATGGTAGAGATGGAGGTGGTTTTCCACCATTCCCTTTGGAATCCTTCTTCTCATCTTTTTTGTCCTCTGAGCTTCCTTCTCCATGTGGAGGTTTAGAACTCTCTCCAACCATTCTAATTTTCCTCTCTTCATAGAGGACTTTAACCATATTAGTCAACGTGAAGAAATCTTTCTTGAATTCTTCCTCTTCCAAAGAAGGACCTTCAAGCTCTCTTTCTCCAAACATAATGACTGTGGATTCAGGCTCAAAAATTGGTACTGTTTGTACCTCTTCAATCTCAATTGAAGGCAAAATTTGGGGAGTTTCAAGTGCAGCTAGAATTGGAACTTTTGATGTTGGATATTGTAGCCTTGTGGCTCTCTTTCTTCTCGACATTACCTCAGGAGTTGAAACCAACATTTTCCCTTCTCCTTTCTCCAACTTTAACCTTGTAAGCATCACAATTTTGCAACCATTAAAACCCTAATTGCACACAACTCAAACAATCAAGCAAATCAACCTGGCTCTGATACCAACTCGATCTGTTTTTTATTATTAGTTTATGTTGTGCTAATATCAATTACAAATTTCTAAACATATGCTTGCTTTTTGCTTCTTGTATTGAGGTTTCATTAGTTGTTTGTGTATGCAATCAGGTAAATTTCCTTAAGTTTAAAATGGCATTTATGAGTAAAATAGCTTCACAAACAAATATTGAATAGAAGACATTCAAATAATAGAAAACCATCAAAGAGAAACTTTAACATAGTGTTTTGGTGAAGGATTTCACCCCTCCTGGGCTACATCTCCTTAGTCCAGCTTCCATGGCTTGGGCTTCTGTATTAGCTCAATATGTAAAAATGTTGTTTTACAAAGCTCTATGGCTCCTGATACCTACACCAATGTGTTTAGAATGTTCAAATTAGCTAATAAAACCTCTTCCTAGGCTCAATTTGGTCAAAAATTGCTTTCTCTATGACTCAGATAGCCTTTTCCTACAATTTCTCCTCTAATTATGGAATGACTCCAATTAGCCCCACTAAATGTGAAGGCAGGCCTGAAATTAGTGGCACCTCCATAATTTTCGTCGTTTTAAACTCAAGCTTAACAACGGTTAAACTGTGCTTAATTAATATAAGCCTGGATTAGTGGCCCACTAATCTGCAATTAGCAATGAACGTGGAGTTAGTGCTGACTGCAACCGCTGGAACTGGACACATGCTAACCGTTCGTTAGAACCGCCGGATAAACCGTAGCATTAACTGCGTCATGGTGTTCACATCTGGAGTTAACGTCACATTAACTGATGGAGCCGGAGCTGTCGGAGTGGTTAACAATTTGGGGTTATAGCAATTGCGTTCACATGTGTTCAACAAATGTTAATGTTTGGAACTTTCTGTTGGAGTTAACAACAATCGTGACCGTGTGGTTTACGTTGTTGTGATAACATGTGAAACCACTAATCATCACAGAGTTGTGTATTGGACTATCCACCGTGGTAACATAAATTATTTGCAGTTAATACATTTTCATTCACATGGGGAAGGGCTGGCCTGCGGGCTGGCCCTCCCCTAACCACCCAACTCCCAACCGTTACACTTTAAAATAGCACGGAGAACATACGGGGTAAGAAACACTCACTAGAGGATTTGGTAAAGACGTGTGGACGGTATTCAGAGGTTGTAGGTTCAACCTGACCTCCAACCAAAATTATGTTCCACTGTGTAGACTGTCAAGGCCTTTGGGAGGTGCCACGTGGTGGCCTCTAAGATTTCCACGTGGCATTCTTTCATTGGTCCAAAAATAAACCAATCACCTGTAGAACCCAATCAATTGATGTCACTTTTCCATATGTGATTCGTCGTTGACCAACATTGACCCTACCTAGTCAGTTTCCACATCAGCAGTACGGACCGTTGACTGTGCAAATTTCGCATGTTTAGCAAAGCGATCATAACACAATAACTTTCTCATACAAACTTGGTTTTCGATGAAATGAATCGTTTTCCGAGACAGACGCAGTGGTTCAGATTTCAAGTCATTCTAAGAACTTTGATTTTTGAGCTAAATGCTGAGCACCTGATCACATGGGTTTCATGTTTCAACGGAAATTTATTTTTAGGTCAAACACCCATTGTGTGCTTCTAAGGCTTGTCATTGAGTCTACAAGTCAAGTAAGTCATTGCCATGTATGAAAGACCCTTTCGGGAATGTTACATATTGTAAAGAAATTTTATTTGAGTGAAAAATAAGTCAAAAGACCCTCCAAGACCTCGTCATGGTGCGAAGATCAAGTCGGCCTACATGAAGGGACAAGTCGACCTAAAGATAACAATTCATACCCCTCAAAAGCTTATAAATAAGAAGGAACTCGACCTCGTTTGTACATACTCTCAAGCAAGTTCGATCTCCTAAGATAGAAGTTGGAAAAAGGACGAAAAGGAAGAAGAGAAAGATCAAAGTTGTAGGCCTCTCTCTCTCTCTCTTGTGTTAGGGTCTCTATAGTTTCTGGGCAAGGAAAAATTTTGAAGCATCTAGGTCGAAGTTTTGAAACTACTAGGTTAAAATTTTGAAGCTTCAAGGTCAAAGTTGTGAAGTTGCTTCTAGGTTGAAGTTGTGAAGTTGCTTCAAGGTTGAAGTTGTGAAGTTGTGAGGTCAAATTTGTGAAGTTTCTTCCACGCCAAAGTTGTGAAGATGCAAGATCAAAGCTATGAATCTACTTCTAGGTCGAAGTTATGAAGTTGCAAGGTCGAATCTGTGAAGCTGCATCAAGATCGAATTTGTGAATCTACTAGGTCAAAGTTGCATAAATTTTTGTTGGGGGTCGAAGTTAGTGAAGAAGTTGTTGGAAGGTCGAATTTTGTAGCTGGAAGTTGTGCAAATAAAGAAGGAAGGTTGACTTGGTCTTGGAGGATCTTAGTCAAGGTTCATAGGTCTTGAAATTCGTCAAATGAATATTCTATAAGAAGAGAAGGATTCTTGTGGGTTTTCCTCTCAACTGGAGAGGTTTTGGCCTGGGATTATCGCCTATATCTTGTGTCCTTTTGTCTCAATGTTCTTTATGTTTTAGTAGTTGTTTGATGAAAATAAAACAATAATAATTAAGGTGAAAAAGAATATAATCAAGATAAGAAAAAATACATCACAAGTTATTAAAGTAAGAGAAATCACATAATCTAGCTGCCCCTAGATTTCTTAACAAAATCATCCTTCAAACCTTCCATGTGTCCTTTTATTTTTTATTATAAACCATCCATCTTAGCTTCCAGTTCATTTTTTGTTACTCTTTGCGAGAGCAAAATTTGTTGCACTCGGTCTCGTAATTTTGATAAATCATGTTGCATTTCTTCATCTTCTTCATGCATCATAGTAGAGCTTTCTGGTTCCATTTTTTTGTTTCAAGGAATTTTGGAATCAAACAACGATATCTATGCTTCACTATGCCCTTTGAATAACTTCAAACTGATTTTCGAAACAAACGTTATGCAAAAAGTTTTAAAAAATGCACACATTTTTCTTGCTTTCAGGAGCTCAATCTTTTAATTGTTGTATCTCTATAATTTTGGCCTCCCAAGGTCTGACATTACGTCTTGTGGTACCCTTTGAATCTTATTTCCAATTCCACAAGTTAAACCAATATTGGATTCTTCAAGATAAAGTTATGCTAAGTCTCCCACGATGACCTGATTATGGACGGGTTCAATAAAGTGAACTTGTATAGGATTCCATGTGTTATTGTTTCATCCTTTGGCCTTAAAATTCATACATGAAAAACTAAAGTCAATTCACTTTCAGTCAATTTTTATGAAATCAAATCTGATGCTCGAAGAAAAATTCATGATTATTTTTCCTAGGTCACATGTTTGAGACTGAATTCTGGAATATGCAAAAACCCTAACTTCTTTAGACCATATCTCATAAAATGTAGCGAACCAAGATTTGAAATTTTTACATGGCGTTCACCAATATTTTGGCTCCATGTGGTATCAATTTCATCATCTGAAGCCTTGTATAAAAAAAAAAAAAAAAAAAAAAAAATGATAGTGATAATTCCCAGATGACCTGTTTGAAGCAGTTAAACCCTATAATCCAAAGCTTTGCTCCAAATCATTATGAAACTAGATCACAAAACAAAAGAAAAGATAGATTAACGACTTGAAAATTAGCCTCTTATATGGGGAGACCTACTTTCCATCACATAAATGAACAATTCTTGGATGATACAAATGATAAGACCTTCTTGGTATATATAGGAGTCTAAGGGGTCACAATATAATAAGAGCCCACATAAAAATAATAATGTAAGGGCACAACAATAACAATAATGGGATTCTATGGGGCGCAACAATAACAATAAGGGGGCTACATGAGGACAACAATAACAATAAGTGGGCTACACTAACAATAACAATAAGGGAGTTGTTGGGTGAAAATATGTTCGTTTAATTCTGTTGTAGTACTTGCCCAACTATTTAATTTGTCAATCCAAGGTCCGTAGACTTACAAGACACATGCACTATATATGCAGGACTGAAGTGGAACTAGTTTAATCTAAATTATGAAATCAAATTAATCTAGGAAGGCATTGAAACATTAACTATGAAAGCAGGAAATTACATAAAGGAAAAGCAATACAAAATGTGAAGAATTGAATGACAAACAACATATGTGAACTCACAACAATAAAACTATCTCAAATTATATTACAAGAATTAAATTACAAATCATGAAAGCATAACAATAAAAGATGAAAAACTAACAATTCTTTCCATTATTCATTATATCAAAATGAAGAGAGAGCACTCTCTTATATATATGAGGAAGATAACCATCTCATAATTACATATCCAATATTCTCTCAAGCACTCTCAACTAATTTTCCATTATTACAAGATATGATCCCACAAATCTCTCAAGCATTT
>APFE030820986.1:8172-19830 GCA_000404065.3 Pinus taeda | reverse complement strand
TCTCTCGATCTGACCTTGAAAGAACAAGAAGTGTTGGATTATGTGAAGGGTAAAATCTGTAAGCCTCCTTCAAATGCACAGGGTCCTACGAAGTCCAAGTACAATAAGGCTGAAGTCAAAGTGAAGAAGATTATCAGAGATTCCATTGACAAGTGTCTGGTGGCCTACATCTCTGATTTGAACACCTCCAAGGAGATCTACGATACGTTGATCAGCATGTTCAAGGTTAGTGATGCAAATCAAATTTTATTTCTCAAAAATAAGTTAAAGGACGAGGATATTCAATCCTACTTCTTAAGGATCACTGAGATCAAGAATGATCTACTATGGATTGGAGAGGTCATTCTTGACAGGGAACTTACTATCACTGCCCTTGGAGGATTCCCACCCGAGTGGTATATATTTAGAGCCACTATTCTCAATAATGATCGAATTCCAGGGTTTGAAGAATTGATGTCGAGATGCGTTCAAGAAGAAACAAGAATGGTGGAGCAAGAAATGCCTTCTAATAGAGGCAATCCCACTGCTTTCTCCACTCATGCCAAAAGGAGAAATAATACAGGGTCTAAAGGTCATTTCAATGGAAAACCTGGATCTAAGGGTGGAAGGAAGGGCAGGTGCTTTGTTTGCAATAAGTTTGGCCACTATGCAAGGGAGTGTCCAAATAGAAGGGACACATCACACGATGATGATCACAATCATTCCAGCGGTAACTTCAACAACAAGAATCAAAGGAATGGCAGGTACAATGGCAAAGGAAAAAGGAATGCAGGACATCATGGAAATGGTCAACCCTCCAAGAAAGCAAGGAACTCCAGGTATGAAGAATCAAATGTTGTTAACAATAAGCAAAAGGAATACTATCTTATATCGGCCCTCTCCACTACCTCTCCTTCGGAATCTTTGGAGAATTGGCTAATTGATAGTGCTGCCTCAAGGCACTTCACCGGATACAAGGAAGCTCTCTCTAATCTAATAGAGAAGGAGACAAACTTGGAGATTATTCTTGGAGAGGATGCCAGCTATCCCGTGAAGGGAGTAGGGAATGTTACCTTTCAATTGAATCAAGGTAACACTATTCATTTACAAGAAGTTCTATATGTACTTGATCTCAAGAAGAACCTAGTGTCCATTTCGGCAATGGAAGACAAAGGATACAAGGTGGCATTTATCGATGGAAAGGTACGTGTCTGGAAAAGGAATTTTAAAGATGCTTTTACTCTTGGGTTCAGGGCTGACACTTTGTATCAAGTTGGAGGAAGTCCATTGGGAGCCATGTCTTGCGACACATCTCTACAATTTGAACTATGGCACTGAAGGTTTGCCCATTTTCATTATAAGGCTCTACTCGATGTGAGATAGATGGTGATAGGTATGCTCTAGTTCAAAGTAGAGCGTGAAGGTGTATGTCCGGAATGTGCCGAAGGGAAACTTACAAGGGGACCATTCCTCTCAAGTAATAGCATGACCACAAATATATTGCAGTTGATCCACTCCGACATATCTGGTATGATGCCCGTAAACTCTTTGGGAGGGTACTTATATTATCTCACCTTTACAGATGATTATTCTCGCAAAACTTGGATCTACTTCTTGAAAAAGAGGGATGAAGTGTTCACTTGGTTCCGTCACTTCAAAGCCATGATCGAAAACCAATCCGAGAAGAGAATCAAGATATTTAAGACTGATAATAGGACTGAGTACGAATCAAATGAATTCCATGATTATTGTAGAGAAGCTGGCATTAAGAGGGAGACTACAACACCATACACTCCTGAGCAGAATGGTGTGGTTGAAAGGAAGAATCATACTATTGTAGAAGCTATTTGTGCCATGCTTCATGATCAAGGTCTTCCAAAGTTCCTCTGAGCTGAAGCTGCAAATACCCCCGTGTATGTTCAAAACCAATGCCCTCATCAAGCATTGGACTCCAAGACTCCCGAAGAAATGTTCACTGGTAAGAAACTCGATGTCTCTCATTTTAGAATTTTTGGAAGTCCCGTATATTTTCATGTACCGAAAGAGAAAAGAAGCAAATTGGGTGCATCTGGGAAGAAAGGAATCTTTGTGGGCTATAGCGAAAATTCTAAGGGCTATAGAATTTAGGTGGATGGTCAAGGGGAAGTTGAGATAAGTCATGATGTCACCTTTGACGAAGATATGGTCCTCAACAAGATCAACAACCTTCCTATTCCAAGGAAGG
This sequence comes from Pinus taeda, assembly GCA_000404065.3. Lineage (NCBI taxonomy): Eukaryota > Viridiplantae > Streptophyta > Pinopsida > Pinales > Pinaceae > Pinus > Pinus taeda. The sequence continues at coordinate 17,627 of APFE030820986.1, read as the reverse complement.
ACGAAGAAGCTGACACTGGAAAACAGGGTGAAAAAGAGGACGAATTGATGTCTGATGTTGATGAACCTATGGATCCTATTGATCCTCCTCCCCAAGAGCCCTCCTCCTCCAAGAAGAGACCCTCATGGCTTAGGGAGACTCTCGAAGATGCCAAGAGACATATTGCACCAAGGGGGACTTTCCGTGAGAGCAAGGAGCCGAACAGGTATCAAGGATACTTGACCGTCATGAGCACTATCATTCAAAATGAGCCTTCATCATTTGAAGAAGCCGTGAAGCAACAAGTATGGAAGGATGCTATGAATGAAGAGTACGAGTCAATTATGAAAAGTGATGTCTGGGATGTGGTTCCTAGACCCCAGGACAAATCGGTTGTCACCTCTAAGTGGCTTTACAAAATCAAGCATGGAGCTGATGGAAGTGCAGAAAAGTTCAAGGCTCACTTTGTTGCTTGAGGCTTCTCTCAAAAAGAAGGTGTAGATTATGATGAGATATTTGCACCTGTTGCTCGATACACCACCATCCGCTCCATAGCCCTTGCTGCCTCGCAAGGATGGAACCTACATCAGATGGATGTCAAGACCACTTTCTTGCATGGTTCGATTAAAGAGGAAGTCTATGTGGAGCAACCCGAGGGGTTTGAGGTTCATGATCGAGAATCTCATGTATGCAGGTTGAAGAAATCTCTCTATGGCTTGAAGCAAGCACCCCGGGCTTGGTATGAGAGGATTGATAGCTATCTGATGACACTGAGATTCACTAGAAGTGAAGCTGATCCAAACCTTTGCTTTAAGGTTGAAAATGATAAACCTCTCATATTGGTACTTTATGTGGACGACCTCTTTTTGACAGGTGCAACCCCTCATTCACAAATGTAAGAGGAGTTGGCCTATGAATTTGAGATGAAGGACCTAGGATTGATGCACTACTTCCTAGGGTTGGATGTCTGGCAAAATCCAGGAGAAATTTTCCTATCTAAAGGAAAATATATTGTGAAGATATTGGAAGGATTTTGGATGGTGGACTGCAAGCTTGTAACTACCCCGATGGAACTTAACTTCAAGAAGTTATGTGGTAGTGCTGCCGGACCTGAATTGGGAAATGCTTTTGAGTGTCGTCAACTCATAGGAGCACTGATGTTCTCGGTGAACTCCCGTCCGGATATATGTTTTGCAGTTAATACGTTGAGCCAATATATGGTTGAGCCTCATAACATACCTTGGATTGGTGCCAAGAATCTTCTGAGATATCTTCAGGGCACAATCACTCATGGACTGAGATACACTGTCGGAGATGTGAGGCTGCATGGTTATTCTAATGCTGATTGGGCTGACAGTATGGTGGATCGCAAGAGCACTTCTAGGTGTTGTTTCTCTTTTGGTTCTACTTCGATATCTTGGATGAGTAGGAAGCAGAAGTCGGTTGCCTTGAGCACCGCTGAGGTCGAATTCATAGCTGCGAGTATGGCCTCTTGTGAAGTTGTTTGGTTGAGGAAGCTCTTCAGTGAGTTGTTTGGACATGTGCTGGATACCACCGTGATCCTCTGCGACAATCAGAGTGGGATCTGATTATCAAAGAATCCTATATTCATTATCGCTCCAAGCATATAGATATCAGGCACCACTTTATTCGGGATATGGTACAACGAGGAGCAATAAGGCTCCATCACATTGGGACTGATGACCAGGTCGCTGACATTCTGACAAAGCCCCTGGGAAAGGTCAAATTCTTGGCCTTCTGAGAATGACTAGGAGTCATGGAGAGACCCTCTTATGAGGGTCCTGTATGATATAGACATTGAGCTCTGGGAGCTCCGAGGCGCTTGGGGTACTTCTTGGAGCGATGAGCAACCATAGGGTGAGTGGTTCAACCTTCTCCTAGTGGTTTGCTGTGTATAGGGTGAGTGGTTCAGCCTTCCCATGTGATACCCCGTGGCAACATGTAGGCAGGAAGAGTGGTTCATTCTTTTCCTGCTGGGACATCCTACCCATGCAGTTTGGGACTCATGGGAAGTACCTTTCATCTGGCCAATGAGTAGGGAAATGAGGATAGGGACCATAGTACTACCGATGAACGCAATGTGTACTACTGTACTCCCTATGCTAGGATGACCGATATTGATCTGGGATCAATTGGAACTGACTTTGGGTCAGTAAGAGTGGTATGAGACACCCTCTTTTGATTGGAATTGACTTCGGGTCAGTAAGAGTGGTATGGGACACTCTCTTTTGATTGGAACTGACTTCCGGTTAGTAAGAGTGGTATGAGACACTCTCTTTTATCTGGGACTGACTTCGGGTGAGTAGAGAATGGTATGATACATTCTCAATCACTTTTTCTTCTTCATAGTTCAATAGAGTAGAGTAGAGCAGGGGAGAGCAATGCATTGATGGCAAAGATAGTATCGACTAGTAGATGGATTAGCAGATGGAGTTCTCCCTAGTTGAGGGGGAGTGTTAAAATTGGCAACTAAGGCCAAACTCCAGATGGGTCATCTTATTTATGACAACTGATATTTTTCTTGGATTCCTCTCTCTAAGAGGTGTAGGATTGATCTAAAGATCATCCGATTCCAACATGTAAAAATGAAGATATGAATTTATTTATATTATGCACAAATTGTCAAGGTCGGCCAACGACCAAAATAGGCATGGTAACCCCCAAGCTCATCCTCAACGCTACATATAAAAGGAGGAGACCTCAAGTCATTTTATCCTCATCTCATCTCAACACATCTCTCTCTGCTCACTTGATTGGGTACGCAAATCTGGCAACTTTCTCTCACATGTGCGAAGGAAGGAAGAAGTTCTCTGTTGACTATGTTGAGCAGCATTGAACAACGTTGACCGAGCTGTAGGGAGGCTTTCTAGGGCCGTGTTTACCAGCGTTGATTGCGGATTTGGATGAGGAAATTTTGTTTGGGCAGGGCGCAATTTTGGGCACGAATTCCAAGGCTATTTGATCCCTGCGTTGACGAACGTTAATTGTCGTAGAACTGGCCATAGGGTTGACCTCTATTGACCAGATTTGACTAGACATTTTCGGACTGTTTTGGGCTGTTTGGGTTTGCTGTTGGAGGCCGAAGTTGATTGGGTTTGTCCAAGCTGCTTAGAGGAAGAATTCTGCCTTGTTTTACCAGCGTTGACTTTTCTGGTTAGGGCTTTTCTTGCTGCTGTCATAAATGATCAGATTTGTAAATTTGTACTGTCTCTGCTGAACTATTGAAGAACATAAGAAGAATTGATCAAGGGTTTCCCCACATTGGGGTTTGTCCTTGGCTGGTGCCACATCTTGTGTCCTCTTGTCTTGGCTTGTCTTCTACTGTTTATGTTTATGTTCTATCTGCATTTTACTATTACGCTGATGTGATTGCTAAACTGGATATTGATATTGGGCTAATAAAGAAACTGAAGTAAATTGCTCTTAAGCATAGGTCATTGATGTACTTAGTTAACACACAACTTGATATATGTTTTGTAGTGAACTAATTGAGCTAGTTCATGATGGATCCTACCAGAGTTTAGTGGGTTGCTACGAAGCATCTTTTGAGACATCTCAGAGGCACGAAAAATTATGGATTATGGTAAACACAGGTTGATGGAGTGAGGCTTGAGGGCTTCACAAATGCAGATTGGGAAGGGACCTCCACAAATCGAAAGAGTACTTCAGGTTGCGTCTTCAATATTGGATCAACAACAGTTTCTTGGTTCAACAAGAAGCGTAGATCAGTTGCACTCAGTTCAGCAGAGGTCGAGAGGCAGTGTGTGAAGCTATTTGGATGAGGAAGTTGCTTATGGGACTGTTCAAGCAGAGGATGGAACCCACTGTGATACATTGTGACAATCAGAGTTGTATTAAACTCTCTAAGAATCCAATGTTTCATGATCGCTCCAAGCACATTGAGATTAGGTACCATCATCTCAGGGATTGTGTGTAGAAAGGGATAGTAAAGCTACTGTACATTCCAATAGATGAGCAGGTTGCGGATATCTTGACGAAGGCGTTAGTGAAAGGCAAGTTCGTGTTTTTCAGATATATGTTGGGAGTTGTACAAAATCCCTTCCTCGCTAAGAGGGAGTGTTAAAAATGTAGGATGGAAATTCTTCTTTCTTGTGCCTTAGCCAGTGAAGACCTTGACTTGTCTTTCTCTAGCATGAACATGTGTTCATGTGATAGTTTATGAGTTGATTTTGAGTTTATTGGAATGGTCATCAAGTTTGCATGTGTAGTGTTGGAGCTTCAGTTAGAATACAGGACGAGGTGGCAGTGACAAGTTTAGCTAGAGTTTAGTCAGAATGAGTTAAGACTTCAATGTTGATTGGAGAGAGAATGAGTTAAGACTTTAAAAGTTTAATGTTGATTGGAGAGAGAATGAGTTGAGTTCTCAGTTACCTCGCAATCACAACTCGTGCTACTAGTGAGAACTTCTAATCGAACTAGGCCTCCTTTCATGGTTCAAATTCTCTCTATAAAGAGAAGGACGAAGGCACAAATTCACAGATCATTCTTTGTGTGTGGAGTACGCATAATTGAGGAGCAATTGTGCACTAGGAAATAGGAGCTCCAAGTGCACTAGGAAATAGGAGCCAAGTGCACAAGGACATAGGAGCTTCAAGTGCACAAGGAAATGGGAGCCAAGTGCGCTAGGATTGTGCAGCAGGGATCAAGGATTCTCAATGCAGGTCGAGACTATCTTTAGCAGAGATCAATTGTGCAGGGCCAAGATCAAGGCAGGCAGAGATCAATTGTAGAGCTGAGATCAGTGAGGAGAAGCATAGCACTTTCTTAGATACAGATTGCTGGCTGCAATAGCAGCGTGAATTGTAATAGATCCATTTGCTCAAGAACAATCAATAAAATACCATAACTAAGAAAGCAGGTTTTCCCTTTTGTGTTTCCTGGGTAAAACAAGCGTGTCAATTTTGTGAGTGTGTGTTTTTATATCGATTATTTTCTGCTGCATGTTGAAATTTGAAAGTTAAGAAACTCTGTATCTTGGCGAAAATAAATTTGGTCTCAATTTTCAGTTGTCTTGTTTTCAGTAATTCATCTAAGTAGTTGCAGAGTTTCAAGGAAATTTAACAGAATTGTGGAACAAAACTATGGATACAAAATTCAGAATCCCTCAGTGACAAAATCAAATCTTAGTGACAAGCAGTGGGGCACAAATCTGTGATGCAAATATGAGGATCAACTAGACAATAACAATAAAGGGTTTATTTCCCTGTGCATGAGTCAGGAAAAAAATCGGCACCTACCTGCAAATTGGTGATTGCTGAAGTGAAGTCGTTGAGCAGTGGAGAAAAATCGAATTCCACACCACAAAACCCTCAAATCTCCTCCTCCCTGGCAGTTAGAAACTCCGTCTCTCTTCAAAGGGTTGAATTGTCGAGCTCATAGTGCGAAATGAGGGGGAAAATCCATTTTTTTAAACTTATACGTGGCCTGGCAGAACTCGTGATTTTTTGTTTCGACTCATGATAAATCACAATTATTTTGACTTTATCAGGAGTTTTTCATTTTTGAAAAAGTCACAAACAAATGGGCTGATAAAATCGGCAAGCCGAAAAAATCACAATTTGCCGATTTTATTGGGATTCGATCGTGATGTTGGTTCCCAACATGCTAGAATGGGTCCATAGCCTTCAGCTTTTTTGTAGGGAAATGACAAAGCTGGGGCAAACAATAAGAACAAACACAAAGGAGTGCTTGTAAAAAAGATCAGACCTGCAAAATCGTTCGGTTTTCCCTAAAAATCAGCAACAGGAGGCTGAAAAGGAAACTAATCACAAGCTGGAATTTTAACATATCCGCGGGATTATGAAAACAGCATACGGTAGTCAATCCCCACTCAACAAAAGATTTGTATATGGCAATGAAAATGTTTATTTTCCCTGCCCCAAAATCAACGCAAGATGATGGCAAAGCTTCTTAGCTCAAAATCCCACCTGTTGCAAACAAAAAGAGACAAAAAATAGGAATTTGGGTTTTATAGTGAAAATTTTGGTGGCATTGGCTATGTTTTAGGTGCAATTTCTTTTTTGAAAAATTGCAATTTTTACAAAAATTAATATTTTTTTCCCATTTGGTGGTTTTTAATGGGAAAAAAATTGGGGGGGTGGGGGGCTTGGGACATAATCAGAAATTGCCAATGATGCAACAGTGGTTTGGAGAGATTTGTCATTTAAATAAGTGGTGGGTTTGGTTGTTAACAATTTGCTAAGAATATAGACATCTAGTAATAGGTAGTTCATGAAGCTTTTCCTGTTTGAGTTATTGAATATTCAGGGTGTTCGAGGGTAAAAGAAATGATTAATGGGACAGTTAGGTTTTGACATATAAGACATCCATAGCAGGATTAGGTTGACTACAGTTCTCAACATAAAGCAATTGTTGGGCTTGAGTCTGTCAGAGCATTAAACCAGTATTGTACAACAAGAGGGTTGGATATGCAGTAAATGCAATATGTTATATTATTTCTGCTATGTCAATACAGAAAAGTTAATTCAATCAAAAAGACTGTCATTGTATGGATAAATAAATGAAAGTTACTTTGTTGTTCACAAGATCAAGTAGGGTGGGCCTTCAGGATAATTGCCTTCTTATATATAGTGTACTGGATGATTTCATACTATTCTTATTATTTTATATGAGAGAACCTTCCTCATTGCTTCCATCATGAAGCTAGTATCTTTCTACTGATATTGGAAATTCTGTGTCTGAGCTTGTGGCAAAACATAAACAGTAAGGAAGAAATGTTCCTTACAGATAAAGCCCATTCTTTTATGTATTTCAATCCTCTTCACTAGATGAGATTTATTTGCATTTGTTGGAACCTAATTGCTGTATTTTCCATCTTGTTCTTCTTGATGAATTCCTTTCCATGGAATGTTTTGAGAAATCATGAATGGAAATGTTTGGAATTATTACAAATATCTCCCTTTCAAATCTTGATGATGAAGGTTCCAAGGTTTTCTAGTCCTTCTCCCGAGTACAGTCAAGGGCATATCAGGAATTATTTTGAATAATAAAAGCAAGGTTACATCATGAGGATGATGAGGGTCTTTGGTTTTTTATCAGTCTCTTTCTGCTGGTCATTTTTTTGGAGTGCCCAGTAAACACTCAAGAGATCTTGTGAGTTAAAACTGCCTGCTTCTTGTTTGAGAAGCCCAAAAGCCCTTTTAAATCCTCCATGATTAGACTGAGCTGTAATGTTTATTTTGTTTTCTGTCAAACTTGGCAGGCAAGTATTCCAGGCACTTATGGGAGCAATTTACCTATGTTTTGGCATGGCGGAAATCTACCGTGTCCTTTTTGAAGCATTTGGGATGGACCCAGATGCTGAAGATTGCCAGCCAAAAGAAAGGCGACAACTAGAAGACATTGATTATGTCTCCCCTGAATATGAAGGGAAGCAGCTAACATGGCAAGAAATGGTTGCATACAAGGCAAGAATTATGAGCTTGTTTCCATCAGCCAAAAGATAAACTGTTGTTAGGATTTAAGCCTTCAATCTACTGAACTGCTATTTCATTTATCTCGTGAACCATTTATTTCTTGTGTCTTTATGAAGAGAATTATGAGTTCTAACACTTCTTTGGTGTCTGCAGCGTCCAGTCGATGCCTTATTTGCACATCCAAGGCTTTTCAGAGCATGTGTACCTCCTGGTATGCATAAATTTCGAGGAAATATTTGGGAAGTAAATGATCTACCCCATGTTTTACATGGATTGGGATATCCTTTGCCCATGTCTGATACCATCGCACAGGCAACTGAGGCCAGGAACATTGAACTAGGACTTGGACTTCAGGTGTTTTATTCTATGTCGACCTCTGCCTTGTGTTGTTCATTTTCTATTTCAAATTTAAAAACAGAGTGATGTATAGAGGAAAAAGTAAAGGTCAAAAACTTGGCACCATAAAATTTGAAAACAATGACGAGTAGTTCTGTTTTTGGTTAAATAATTTCTATGAATTGTTTGTACTCAGAACTATATTGAGTAAATGCAGTGGGTATTTGAGATTGAATTTGCTTGGAAAAATATAATTCAGATTTATGTTGAAGTGCATTGTTATAATAAAAATAAATATTTTTTATTTGTTGAATATCAAATGCTGATTATTTAAAACCTTGACATCAAATAACACAATACTGGAGCTTGTCTGAAACTGTAAACTGAAAAAAACATTGATGTTAGAAAAGGGATCTCATGCATTTAAAGTGATGACTTAATATACAGACACAAAACACATTCTAATTGTGGTGAGGAAAGAACAAAGGACATTTGACAGCCCATTTTCATCAAGACTTTAAGTCTAACCGTTCCCTAGTTCGATGCTCTTTTAAAATCTATTTTTCGTGTAACATTAGTGCTTTAACAGTGCCTATTTTTTTCTGCTTCGAGTTTTTCAAGAATCAATCTGTTTCAGATATGTTTATGAAAACTCCCTTTCTGGATGTTACACACATTTTAGTGGCTCTCCCAGTTGTACACTCTTTAAACTTCAAAGTGCCATTCATATCAGTTCTAGTAGTTATCCTTCGCTTGATGCAGTCCTAGTTTCAATTAGTTTTGGTAAGGGGTCTCGGAGCCAGTTTTGCAGCTTTTTGCTTTGGAGATTTTGCTTTGAGTTTAGTCCAGTCATCCTTTGGAGCTTGACATTGTGGACTGGAAGTCTGCCTTTTTACTTTTTGTTAAGTTCATTTTGAAAGGTCACTCTCAGATTTCTTAGACTCAGTGTTTCAGGTACTCTGCTGGGATGTTTTGGTTTCACCATTTTTGTCTACCTTTCTCCTCTTGTACTCTTACGACTTTCTTCAAAAAGTAAGCTGCCGTGCAGTCCATAACTTCCAGAAAGAGAGTGGTGAATCACCGCGCAGTCCATAACTTCCAGAAAGAGAGTGGTGAATCAACAAATTCTATGCAACTGGGCAGTTGTACACTGCTGCATTTTTAGCTAACATTTATTGCATCAATGGTTCATAACAACAAAAATTCTCTTGCATTAGCCAAGTTCTCTTAGAACAGCCCGTGACATTTTCAGGGGTCTCAAAGGTGGATCAGTACGAGTCCTTGGGAAAATAGGTATCCATTTCTTGTATAGGTCTTGTTACCGATCGAATTAGCAGGGTTGGCAAAGTCCTTGCAACCTGCTAAGATTGGCATGCATAGGATGAGGGTCCTGTTGACTACTGGAGTAGCACCTGATGATTATGTGAAGACTCCATGCCCAAGGATGATCTAGGGGACACTTGAACCATCAAATGTCATTAGTCAACAGAGTTTTTTAACTCTCCTTCTATCTTCTCATCATCTTTCTTCTTTGTACCCAGATTCCACACCCTGCGGGGAATTGTAATAAGTGATGCTAGTATGATGAGTTTCTTGAATTTGTAACAGGCCTAGGATGTGGGACTCGAGCAGCAAACGAGTACACCTTGGAGTGTTTTTTTT